>PVKS010001035.1:60475-156692 GCA_004027875.1 Aplodontia rufa
GAAAAAAAAAAAAAAAAGAGTGGACAGTGAGAGAGAGAGAGAGAGAGAGACAGAAAGGATTAATTTTTATTGAGTTTTTCACATGGATTTCATTGCTCTGACACTTAGTTGTGTATGTGAGTGCTGGAGTTTGAACCCATGTACTTGCACATGCCAGGCAAGCACCATAACCACCAAGCCACTGCTCCAATCCCTCCAAGGATATATTTTTTGATCCAACAAAATTATCTTCTGTTTTCAGGTCACTGGTCCTGAAGTAGATGAAATGGCTACAGTCCAGACCAATAGCAGGGAGGTGAAACCACAAACCACAAGCCTGGCTGGCTATAACACGTCCATACCTGGACTCCATCCACCCAACTGCACAGCTGACTTGGCATTGTGTCAAGTCTGATGGTAAGTTAACATTGTAAAAAAGCAAGGCCAGTCCTCCCGTGACTGAATTACATCAAGTATGTTCATAGCAGAGGAGCTGGAGAGCTGGAAAGAGGATGCACAATTCACTGAAATGTCTTATCCTGGGATGCCTGGGACTCTCTCACGAATCTTTGTCCACAATTTTGAAATAAAAACGTTTCTGAAAACTGGGTTTTTTACTTTGCCATCAAATGAATTTACTCCCCAAACTGACTTGAACTGACACGCAGTTAGTTATACTTTTTTTTCTGTCCAACTAGATGTTAATATTCACTAACCTGGTTAGTAAAATGATCGTGTGTTTTCTGGAAACTGACAAACATGATACGAACTATATTATCTTGCTAAAAGCTGAATTCTGAGATATTTGGCCCAAGGATGGTGGGCCTGGATATAACTCCCAGATAGACAAGTTCTCCAGAGCTGATTCTTATAGTTCCTTACCTCATGCAGGTATTACCTGACCTCAGCTTTCAATGATTTCTACAATGTTATTTTAGTGGAGAGACTCACAGGATAAGGAGTGTCACAGAAGGGATGTCACTACTGACAGACACATGGAACAGAGCAGGAAAAAGCTGAGAAAGGCACACCATCTACTCTTTAATGTGACACATGCTATACTAAATGTACGCTTTTCATCTCCTTTGCTGCATTTCTCAATTTAATGAAGTGTGTCCCAGCCTGCATTATGGCATGTGTATACCACAGGTAGCATAAATGAAAGTGTGATGCTGACATTAAAAAAAAAAAAATCTCAAACTACTTTTTTTTTTTCAGCAATAGGGATTAAACCCAGGCGCACTTAACCACTGAACTACATCCCCAGCCTTTCTTATTTTTTAATTTTGAGACAGGGTCTCACTAAGTTGCTTAAGGTCTCGCTAAGCTGCTCAGGGACTTAGTAAGTTGCTGAGGGTGGTCTCAAGCTTGCAATCCTCCTGCCTCAGCTTCCTGAGCAGTTGGGATTACAGGTGTGTACCACCACACCTGGCTCAAACTTCATTTCTGCCACTAAAAATTAATATCCCAAATTAAGTGTCCAGAGATTTTCTAAAAGCCAAATGTAGAGAGACAGACAGGAAGTGGGACAGAAAATGGAAAGATTAGTGGCTGTCTGCGGCTGGCAGTGGGAAAGAGGATCAACCCCAGACAAGCACAAGGGGTCTTCCTAGGGGAGGAAAAGTCCTAAAACTGAACTGTGGTGTCAGTTCCCTAGTTCTGTACATTTAATAAGCACCAGTGAGTTGTGCAGCTAGAATATAACACTTTTATGACATGTAAATTATTAAAAAACTAATAAATTTATAAAGTAACACTTTTTATGTCAATACCTCCTCTTCTTTCTTGACATTTCAAATTAAAACCAGTTGAAATGGGAAGAGAGGAAAACAGTTAAGTGGATCTATGCCTGACTACCAAAGGAAAATAAGAAATTTCTCCCAGGAAGGACTAATACTCCATCTAGACAGAGAACATGATCCCTTCCAGATATTTTCCTAAAATTAGACAATGACATCTAATAGATTTATTTCAACATGCCATGCATTTCTCTAATTATAGCACATGTTACACTGCTGAATAGTAGTATCTTTTTTCTTTTCTTTTCTTTTTTTTTTTTTTTTTTTTTTTTTTTTTTTTTTTTGTACCAGGGATTGAACCCAAGGGTGCTTAACCACTAAGCCATATCCACGGCCTATTTTTAATTTTTTTATTTTGAGACAGGGTCTCACTAAGTCACTTAGGGCCTTGCTAAGAGGCTGAGTCTGGCCTTGAACTTGCAATCCTCTAGCTTCAGCCTCTAAGTTGCTGGAATTACAGGTATACGCCACCACTCCTGGCAAATAGCAGTATCTTACTTACCAGTCATTATTACGAAAAGTGTGCACACTCCTCAGGGCAAGAACTGTCACCATCTTCACTGTATTCTCAGAACTTAGTAGTTATTCACTCTGTTATTATATTCAACGCAATGATTTCTTCATCAGAACAATTTCTCACATTTCCACATGCATTGAAAACATAAGGCAAATTAAGCAGACTTTCCACATCTCAGGACACAGTCTCTCAACCTCAGCACTAAGGACATTTTGGCTCAGAAAATTCCTTGCTGTGGAGGGCTGTTTTATATACTGCAGAAGGCAGAAAGCCTGTGACTAGCAAGTGAGGATTTTCTGACTGCAGGCATTGGCACATTGCAGGGAGAAGAAAAAGAGAAAAATTCTTATTATTCTCCATGTAACTGTGCAGATGTAAAATGCTTATTCTAATCCAAGGCTGACAGTTTTCAGGACGTATGGAGGTGTGAAAAAACATAAAAGAAGGGTCCAAATGCCAAATGGCCTATGGCTATAAACAGTTTGTAAGAAGCATGCTCACTGCCAGCACTGGGCTGTTGGTGATGAATTGTATCTAGGAGAACAATTTTGAAAATGCTATTGAATATCTATTAAAAGGAAAGATCTCTAATAATTCAGGTCTTGACACGCTACAATTAGCAAATAACTCAGACAGTTGGAGAGGTTAAGAACTGCGGAGGCAGAAACCATTAACTTATGCGTAAGTTTAATACATCAGTGTTTCATTTTACTCAACCACCAGTGTTTAGTAATCCTAAACACCCCAGCACAAAGCCTGAAAAGCTGTTATCCATATTGTATCCTTTTAATAAGTCTTCAAATTTTTTGTTTCAATTCTTTGGAGATACTGAGCATTTTCCACCAAGGTTCAAATTCAAGATGTACATTTCGGGCAAAGTGACCAATGTAATAAAGCAAAGGAAAAATATTCTTAACATTATGCAAACATTTACAAATATCTATGAAGATCCATGAAAATGCTTTGCTTCAAAGCATTAGGAGTAGGCTTCTAACCTTAGTGTCAACAATGGAGGCACCACAAATGACATCTTTCTGATTTTCAACCACTTCTTTACTTCTTATCTCTTTCACATAAGAAAAAAGCTACAGTAGATTGCTAGGTCAATTTCTAACACTTGAATAGGAAGCACATCTTTTCAAATTCTGTTCATAAAAAATATCCAAATTTTGCCCTGTGTGACTGCTGTTAAACATAAACAGATTTAGGACTGAAATATTGAGCATGTAATTCCTAAATCCACTAAGAGAAAGAACACACGCAATATGCAAAACAATTCTACTCAAACTCTAACTGTATGCATAATTCCAGCATTCAAAGTAGGTTACTAATTTAGACATGTCTTATCATGTCAAGTATACACCAACACAAAAATGGTATGAATAAAATGCAATAGGAGTAAGAAAAAAGAGCAAAAGAGATTTAATTAATCTTTTTAATGAAAACTCCTAGTACCTGATATTGAAATATAGACTCATGGGAAGATTAGGAGGAAATGCAGCTTAAGTGTTCATCTTGGTGAGTACTACATACAAGACAGTCAAATCACCAGAACAGACATCTAACTCTATGCCCCGGATTATCATATTTGCATGTGGATGAAATTGGAGCACATGAGGCATGAAATGGGCAAATTAATCTTCATTTTGCTTCATTTGGGTTTCCTAATATATTATCATAAATATAAAGTACAATAAAACTACATATGAAATAGTACATTACTTTATATTGTTATTTAAATTTTCATATACCTACGTTATAATTCCTCAACTACACCGGCCTGAAGCTACCACAACTTCATGTGTAATGATAATTGCCAAAACTAAGCCTGACATTTTATAAAACTTTTAAAAATTTATAAATGTATAATTAGTTTTTAAAAATCAGCACCAACAACAAAAGTCCAATCACCAAATGTCACAAATGCGTAAGCCCCTTTGAAGGCAGCTTTTTTCCTACTGAAGGTAAAATGTAAAATTGGCACCATGAAGCTTGAAATTGAGATTCAGGGATAAGCATTGGTACCAGTGCTTTGCTAGAAATTACTTTCATTTGAAAATTGCCATTTTAGCGGCATACTAGATATTTTTTTGCAAAATAATAAAAGGCAGTATCATAAACTTTTACCAATGGCCATAATTTTCCATGCACATTTCATGATTTTAACATTATATTAATAGTATCCGCTTTAATTAAAAAATTAGGGATATCAAAATTTTACACTTTCAAGAGCCAAAATATAAGTTATGAAATGAAAATAAACTTTAGATTTATCTTGCATCATTTTATACTGCTTATGAAAAAGACAACTGCTTTAAGAGTTTGGCCTTCAATGGGTAACCTAATAGGGGCTTTGATGAGACAAAGTAAGCTGCATTGTTTAACATATTTGGAGATTCAATAATATTATTAAAGGAAGACCAGTAATTTAAACTTAGTATGACTGATTTTTATCTTATGTATGTGGACACACTGAATGATTCTTACATATAATAGTCAATCAACTGCTGAAACATAAATTTCCATTATATCACAAACAGCAAGTTTAATTACAATAATTTGACAGTTAAAATATTGAATCCTCATATTTTCATACTCAGATGCTTTTTTAAAATCAGCACCAACAACAGATAATGAAAGAAAAAGATGTTCACTTTGTGAAAGAACAGATTTTCCCCAGTCTAATTTAATCACATACATTTGCATAAATAACCTGTGGCCCATCAAATATAGAAATTATAGCCAATACAGTTTCTACTGTTGGCACTTAAACATCCTTCTCCTCCACTCCAGTTTTTCTTTAGTAGCTAGTAACCAAGAGATAGGCGTCAAGACGGAAAGGTATGCATGCAGGATTTAAAGTCAGAACACATCATTTTGGTTACTATAAGCACCACTACTTATCTGCCTGTTATGTCCACTCAGTTATCTTAACCTTAAATCTCAGTTCCCTCTTCTCTATAATGGGAGTAATTCTAACTTTAAGTCAAAATGGAAAGACAAAACATTTAAGGACTGAAATGCATAATATCAACTAAAATATACAGTACTATTTCCACCATTGATAAATATCCCAGCTTTCTTAAAAATCAATGAGTTGTTTTCATAAAAGAAGTAAAAATTATATGATATTATACTCATCATAACTCAAATAATCCAGTGAGCCAAAAGATTCATTAACTACAAAAGTATTGGTCCAAAGGCCCAATTCCTCTAAAGAAACCATGTCCAGGATAAAAGTTTAGTTTTTATAAGTTAGCAAATAATGTGTCATTTATCCCTTTCCCTTTCAGTGTGCTCATGGATATAACAAGAGATATGCCTGCTTCGGAGAACCAAGCACTTTACACACCAAGAAAGTTGTTCTCTTGTTCCTGTGTTCCCAAGAGCCTGTGTACCGCTGTCAATGAAGGAGAAAAATGAATGGTAAGGATAAAGAAGAAACGACAATTCTATCGTACGCAGCTTGGGATCCAGGATCATGCTTTATTCATGATTTTATTTATTTCCCTCAATCTCACCCCCACCTGCCTTCCACATAGCAGGCCTTAATGTTTGACAGAAACGGAAGGCTCAAAGAGAAACCATTACCTGTGCAAACAAGGTAAGAGACAGGCCCACCCTTCTGCTCTCTGCTTTTTCTTTGTATTTTATTTCCCTTGTCATTGGGCTCCCATTCAATCAAGCACCTCATTCTGCTTTGCCGCTGGCTTCTGCCACTTCATATCCCAGCCCTTGTCAAATACTCCTCTTACTAATCTTACTCTTCCATCCCCTTTTCTTCCGCTTGCCACCTTGGCTTGTATTTTTTTATTCCACACATTCTCCCAGGCAGCTCAAAACCTCACAACAATCTCAAATACATCGAGGACTTGCAAATCTACATTCGCAGTTCAGCATCTTCCTTGAATCCCAAAACCATAGCTTGCACAACTGTCAATGGAACCTCCAACCCTGATGTCCTTCTGGTGCCTCACACTGTACAAATCCACAACTTGTCATCTTCCCCTCTGAACTGCTCCATCTTCTGTGTTCACCATCATCACCAATGGCACCTTTGTCTATTCATCATCCAAGCCAGACACCTAGGTGTCATCCTTAAAGTTACTATGCCTTCCTTGCTTCTCTGCCTCCCCCAAACATCCCCGCCCTTATCCATGTGAATTCTGACTTTAAATTTGCACTAGTATTTAATAGCTATTTTCTATGGCTTCCTTTTTCTGTCCTTACCTGATCCATTCTGTACAATACACTCAAGGGGAGTATTCTAAAGGAACAACCGCAAGAGCAAAAGTTCATCTACAAGACCAAATAAGGCCAACAAGATCCTGGCCTCAGGCACACTTGAACAGCTCTTCCATAAACACACTGCCCTACTTGGTGCCTGCCCTGCACTGAATTCCCTGTTCCTCTGCTCTGAGTGATTTCTCACAGCCCACTCCCAGCAACATGAGTGTGGGCTGGGAAACTGGCTCATCCAGACTCAGATCAAGCTGTTTCCGGGGGGGGGGGGGATGTCAAGTTTTTGAACTCAGGTGTCTCTGCCAGAGCCTGGTATCTTCTATGCACTGGTTACAATTGCTGCCTCCTTCACTCATGAGACAGAGATGCTAGCGGGGTGCAGAGAGGGATTTTCTGATGCTTGAGTTTCCATTTCTCACAGTGCCTGGAATCCTATCAATATACATCTGATCAATGTATAAATGAATAAATATCACTCAACTAAATCTGACTCAAACACAGTCAAGCTGCTAGTGATTATGTGTGATTTAGAGGTTCACAGTTCTCCTGAAGTGTCAGGAAAAAAAAAAAAATTAAAGGCCAATTCTGGTTGCAGTTCCCCAGTGCTGAATACAGAGGGTGTAGTATAGCTATGCTATGTTATGTTATACACTGGCTGGTTTTTTTTTTTTTTTTAAGAGAGAAGGACAGTAAGAGAGAGAGAGAGACATAGAGAATCAATTTTTATTGAGTTTTTCACATGGCTTTCATTGCTCCGACACTTAGTTGTGTACATGGGTGCTGGGGTTTGAACCCATGTATTTGCACATGCCAGGTAAGCGCCGTAACTGCCGAGCTACTGCTCCAGCCCCATAGACTGGCTTTAAAAAAAAAAATTATTTGGGTTCTATCCTTAGTACCACACATACACAAAAAATTATTGTGTTGTGGTTTTATTGCATCTGATTTATAACAAGTGCTGGCTCAACGTTAAAGTTTCCATATAGCTTTAGCATGTTCAACCACAATGGGGGCAATGGAGCAACGAACACGGGAGTATGGTTAGAGGTGAAGGGACAGAGTGGGTGGAAGCCACATTAACAGTAATAGATACAGTGAAACCAGATGCCTGAGGAGTCAGCAGATCACCCTACATTCTCTGGAGAATAAATTCACTTACAAGCTTACAAATGCAATCCTGAGCCTCTCTAGCCAAAGATGGCAGATGACAGCAAAGCTGATGTAGTCACACCTTTTGGTATTTTGAGGAAATCGAGTGAAGCTGATCATTTACAAATGAATGCACAATACAATATGGTACATAGGAACTGGGTCATCTGGAGACCTATGAAATTGGAGAGGAAGGTACAAAGCCACCAGTGATTAATTTAAAAACATTTTCTTATTTTAACTTGCTGGCGCCATAAAGTTGAAAGGGGTTTTAAGGGCTCTGTATTTTAAGTAAAGACAGGATATATCCCCCTGACCTCTGCAATAAAAGATTACAGTCATGAAACTGCATTTTAAAATAAGTTTGTAATTACTGGTTTGAAAATTGCACAATCCTATAACATCAGCCTGGGAGTAAACATCAATGATATGCCAAAATAGGATAACAATAATAGTTACTTTATAATTCAAACCTCAGGGGATGTGAAGAGCTTACTGAACAAATGTTGGGTTCCATGAGAAATCATGAAAACAGAGAAGGGTTTTGAAAATATTACAACATGGCTTTGAATTCTCTCCTTTTACTCTCCATTTGGACTGGAGTTAGAAAGGCTATATGTAGCTATAAAAGTTCGATAAGAAGTTCTTGTTCTGAGGCAACACAGTTGAACCTTACTTGTTAGCTATATGTAGGCATTTCCTCTAAAAACCATAGTCTCCTTGTGAATGACAGATGACTGATGTAATGTGGTATTCCAGTGACAAGTTATTGCTGATACTTTTTTTTACATTTAAATAAACTTTTTTTTTCAAACCACTCAAGAAAAATCTCAGGCCTCTCCACTTCTCCTTTCTTCAAGGAGAATGATGCAAGTATCTGCCCCCAGACAGATACAAAGTTAACATGTGGCTCCACTGTGTTCCACATCAGCTGAAACGTTTGTGCTTCCTATTTCACACAATGAACATGTGGGTTTCTTTTTTGAGTGCTTGCATGAACTAAACTTAAACCCTTCCTCTACAAAGATATGGAGACGATACTTCCTGAGCAGTGAATTTCAGCTCTTGGCTATGGGCCAGAAGGTTTTGGAAAGCATCATATAGCACACCTACACAATATCATGAAGGCTCCAGACCAGAGCGGGCAGGATGTTGCATACGGTGGACCAGTTTTGTCAGAAAGCTCTGGGTTCCACTTTTTATTATGAAACTCACATATGTGGCCTTCGACAAATGCCCTGACCTTTCGAGGCCTCAGTTTCTGCTTCTGTAAAAGAGGACAAGAAGGTAACTAATGTATAAATTTACTGTGAAGATTAAGAGAAATACTGTATGTAATGTTCTCAGAATGTTAGCCAGCACCTGGTAAGTACTTCCTGTTAGCTATTCCAATTCTTATCCAGAAGGGCTGGCCAGTAAGGACCAGAAATGTGATCAATCATGTTCAGAGCTGTCTGCCCTTCAATCTTACCCTATGCCCAAGAATCTGCAATCACCCAGCTTTGAGGCATACTCTGCCATGTTGCATATGAACTGCTTGCTTGTGTAACCAGAAACTTGTATAATCCCCCAGCACACCTCTCACAATGCATGATGTAAGAGCTCTAGAAATAATAACTCCTTACTCCTTGCACCCCAAATGAAAATTCAAAATAGCAGATATAATTGGGGATAGTAAATGATCTCCATTCACTTACAGCCACATTAAAATTAGTTTGCATTTCTTGTACATGTGTCTTCTGAAAGCTAAAGCAAGCTGAATGTCAGAGGAAAAGTTATTTGTAGATTTAAATGTGGCCAGATAACCCACTAAATAACATAGACAGGAAATAAAACAACTACATGTAAATTCTGAAGAATTAACTGATAGTAAATCATGAATTTAGTTCAAGTCACAGAAGCAAGTGCTCAAGGGAGACTTTTACTCTAGAAAAACCCACAGCAGAGGAACCGTTGAAATATGGCTATCGACTGAGCCAAGGGAAGTATCTGTTCTCTGAAAAGGAGGGCTAAAATTGAAGTAGCAGCTATTTCAGAGATGTGAGATGACTCAGTTGGCAGCAAGGGCTCTCTTTGGCACAATGCAACTGCCTGTGTCCCTAGGCGCAGGGAAGCAGCTACTGGAAGTTCACTCCTGTGGAGTTCTGATCTTAAAAAAAGAAAGTCAACTTTGAACATCTGTCTTGCACTACCCTTCAGTGGCAGATATATGAGCTAAGAGGTTTCATTAAACATTAAACCCATCTGTGAGCAGTCTGCTGCCTATGTGCCTTCTACAACAATTAGATTTTAATATCTAGAAAGTAAAGATTCACCAAAGGTCAGAACACTACTTAATATTGGGTAATAACTTAAGAAAGCAAAAAAAAAAAATTTATAATGGCCTCTCAAATTGCTGGAACTCAGGAGGGAAGTTCAATTGGTTATGGAGACTTTTAAATAAGGCCTGCTCACCTAAGATCCCTGAAACTGTTTCCCATGACACTGCAACTGAGGCCAAAAGGAAGCAGGTATATTTACTGGGAAGGAGAAATTATTTCCCTTTCTGAACCTACAGTATGAGGCAAAGTGCAAGGTCTCTCTCTGCCTGAGGGGTGTTCTCCAGTGGGGACTGAATTTATGCTCAGGATGATGCATTGTGTGGATTGATTATTGCTGCTTGTGGTGTTTTCCTTGCCTGTGTGGCTCACTGCTATTATATGTGTGGGCAGGAAACAAAACAGAGAGCGACAACCTCCAGTGTGAAATGCAACATCGGACCATTTCTTCTTTTCTTTTTTAATTTAATAATGTAGCAAGGTGAGTGAGCAACAGAATCAACTTCCAAGAAAATTCACCTCACCTGGCACCTTTCCTGCACGCAAGGAAGTATGCAACCAGGGCAGGGTATTTAACAATAATTATGATGGTAATAATAGCTCCCAGTCATGGAGAACTGGGTGCTGTTAAACTTTTTGCACACTTTAATCTTTTAGCTTAAATTTCCTTATCTGTAAATTAAAGATAATAATGCACCTATTTTGTTTGCAACTTGAAGTAGTAAAGTAAAAAAGAACAGAGTTTCAGACAGACATGGGTTAAAATATCAGCTCCAACTTCTGCTATTTGATCTCCCTGCACTTCAGTTTCCTCATCTCTCACATAAAGATGCCGTAAACTGTCTCACAGACCTCTAGTGAGGAATGGAGGGAGGCAGTAAGTCAAAGACCAGCTGGTGTTGGTATAAGTAGGAAGTGCCCAACAAATATCAATATCCTCTTTTTTGTTATATCTGTATACTCCTGTTGCCCTCAATCAACAGCCCTTCATTGTCTACAATATCCAAAGACGTGTCTTCTTTCATAAAAATGATAATTTTATCTGGGGCAAGCTGAATATGCCAGACACTGACTCAACAACTTTACGGTAGCGAGGTGGCTGCTACTGTTATTCCCATTTTACAGATGGAGACATTGAGACACAGAGATGATGGAACCTTCCCAGATTGAAAAAGATGGTACCAGAGCTGGCAGTCTGGCTTCATAGGCTGCCCTCCTAACCAGGAGGCCACTGTGGTTTTGGGGTCAATCTGCTTGAGATTCCGTGCTTGGATGGAATCCCTTCCACAAGTAAGCACTTGCATGCTCTCGTGAACTATAATGTGTTGACTTTCAGCTTTTCAGCTTTTCAGCTTTTGAAGTAACATATTTTCTAAGAATTCTTAACGTAAAAACCATACTTTAAATAAAGTATAACTGTTTTAGCTTGTTTTGTATGCTGGAGCACCATAAACGCTCTTCTCTCTCTACATTATCCAAATAAATCTTACATTAATGCACACCCATAAGTTTTAGTTGAAACAAAGATTTCAAGTCCAAAAGTCCAAATTCATAAACAGATGTATATATACATATATAATTTCAGGGAAGTCAATGTGATTTATTTTGTTAAACTAATGACTTCTATAAATATTCCAAATATTTATTCCCCTTATTTAGAATATTCACTATAATATCCACACCACAGTGCTATATGGTATTTCAAAGTATTCCTTTTTCAAATTTAATCAACTCAAGTATTAAACATCAATGATGATAATCTATTGCTCTGCTTAAATGGAATCTCTAGGGGACAGTTGAGAAAGGTTTAAAGATTTCTATCCTTCAAAGCAGGACACTGCAGCTACCTATAAATCATGCTCTTTGTTTATTAAGATAATTAAGCCCATCAGTGTACTTAAGTTTCAGACTCAACTACTGTCTGACATGAACAATTTCTACTTTTGCTAAAACAAAGGGGATGTGTTCCAAAAGGGTCTTTTACATGCTCTCTGCACAATGCATGCTATTTTAAAACATGATTTATGTGTCTAATTCCTGGAGCAGCCTTGAAAAATATACTGGGTTCTTCCTCCCCTGCTCCCTATTACCAGAAGACACTCCAATTTGAAGAGTGCACTCTGTTTCTGACTACAGGCCGCTATATCATGTCAGCATTTTCATTAGATACTGTTCAAGCTGGACTTTAAACAAATGGAATGGAGAGCCACAGCTGCAGCCACTGCCGAGAGGTAAAGTTATCCAGCCAGGAGGCTTACATAAGAGACGCTGGACAATGACGGTGAAATCCAAATGCCATCGTCTGAATCCTATTTCTTTGATACGTGCCCACGTCTTTAAAGTGTATGAAATCGCACGCACAGTACATTTTTCTCATTTTACATGCCTTGGAGCACGAAACATTGGGTTGACATATAAGTTGTTTTTCCTCCCTAAAGGACTAGGCTCCAATTATGGGAACGGTGGCAACTTCTGCCTAGGGGACGAGAAAAGAGGGATGCGCGGGAAGCCTGCAGGCCTGAGAAGGAATGGCTCAGCTTCCGTTCCCAAAGATTCATCGCAGTGCTGGCCATCCAGGTGAAACACGCGAAGTCCTTCCCAGAGGGCTTAGAATGTAAGTGACAAGACCCTGCGGACCTTCCCCTGTCCCCATATACACAAATGCACAGAAGTCAAGGAGCCCAGGATGCGCAATTAGCAGCAGGCGAAATGCCCCCGCAGTACCTGTTCTCTCCCAGCACATTTCTAACTGGCACCTTCCTCAGAGGCTGGAGCCAGCCGGTCCTGGGCTCCAGCTACTCCCGCGTGCCCTGTCCCCTTCTTTGCACCCTTCACACCCTCCCTAACTGAAACCCTGTTAACAAGAGGTGCCACCCCTGGCTTCCCACAACACGAAGATAATAAAAGCAAGCCTCTCCTTCCCTAGGCTCCCTCCAACTTCAAAACTAAAGTCAACTTACCGGGATGCAAGAGTCAGGGAGTATTCTTGGGGGACTGGGCTTCGAGGCAACCCCTGCAAACTCTGGCTGTGCGAAGCCCGGCTGATCCCGCAGTGGCCAGCGGCAGCTGCTGATGCAGGTCCGAGCGCTGCTGCTCTGCACTAGCCCCCTTGGCTCCGCGGTGCCCGGCGCCTGGCACTCGTCAAGGCGCACCGCCGGGCGGCGGCGACGACTACGAATGCACCCGGCCGCGCGAACCCGAGCGCTGCAGCTGCTGACCGCCCGGGAGAGCTGCGCTCCAAGCCCCTGGTGCGTGTCTCCGCCTCGGCGGGAAGCGCGACTCAACAAGAAACCCCGTACGAGAAAAGCCGAGGCACTGTGGTCCGCAGAGCCGACAGCCCGCCCCCAGAGGATCGGTCACATCGCGGGCGCGCCGGCGAGCGAGTTAGCGGGCGGGGACCGCAGTCCGCACTCGCCGCCGCGCCGCGGAGAATGACAGGCGCTGAGGCGGAGCAGCCGCGCGCGGCGCGGGGCGCGGGGCGCGAGTGCGCATGTTCCCGGCCCGCTGCGGCACGTCACCGCGAAGGAGGGGCGGGGAAGGGCGAGCCGGGCGGGGTCGGGGTGGGGGCGCCCGGGACTCCCCGCCTGGGTTGCGCCCTTCTGGCCCGCCCGAAGGTGCAGGAAGTCTCCCGCCTTGGCTTTTGTAAACCTAAAGCTCGGTGGTGGAACTTGTTTGCCTCCAGAGCCTATTGTCCCTTAAAAAGCACTGTTTATTTCAGCAGTCTTTCAGGTCCCAGTTGAGCCCATAAAAGCCAATTTCACTCAGGTTATTGCTTAACCATAAAATGCTGCGATTTGGGGGACAACAGCCCCTTACCTAACTTGGGAAGCCTTGTTAGGGCCCTTTGCCCTGGCCGCACCCCCAGAATAAGCACAGGAGAATCTCGGGGTGGAGCCCAGGTATGGGTAGGTTGTAAAACTTCCTCAGAGATACCAGGGTACAACAGTGTCTTTCAGGTCTTTAGTGTGCTGCAGAATCTCCAAGGGAATTTGTTAGTGTGTGACAGAATCTCCTGGGGAAAGTATTAAGATGCAGATGCCGATTCAGATTCAGTAAGTCTCAGAGGATAAGGGGAAGAATCTTCATTTGTAAGTTTTGAGAGACTGCCAATAGTGAGCTCCAGACCACATCCTCAAAACGTGGAGTAGAACCTGTAGCAAAGCAGAGCTGAAATCTGCATTTTTTTTTTTTTAAGAAAAGGACAGTTAGAGAGAGAATCAAGTTTTATTGAGTTTTTCACATGGCTTGCTCTGACACTTAGTTGAGTTGTTCTGACATTTAGTTGTGTAAGTGGATGCTGGGGTTTGAACCCGTGTACTAGCACATGCTGGGCAAGCACCTAACCTCTGAGCCACTGCTCCAGCCCACATGCAAGAGACTTTTAAAAATGCAGAGTAAATTCCCATGTGTATCCTCAGTGATTCTGATTCAGACTCTGGGCAAATGTGGGGCTCTGGAATTCCATGTGTAACAGCACTTTAGCTCAATCAGATAGGAGTTTTGTTTGGGCCAAATCTCAGATTATTACACCCAGACCTGCAGTTGGGAGCAGTATGTTTGTAGTAGCAAAGCCAAGTTAATCTTAACTACCTTCTAAACGAATCCATGCTTTATCAGACTAGTTTAAAATTTTTACTAGTGTTATTTAACATTCCTTAGCACACAAAAGAAAGGTATAAATTATATTAAATATTATACATGTATCATTAAAGAGAGCTTAAAGTTGGCTGGGGAAGAATCGCTCAATCTGAGGCAAAAACATTTATTTAAATAGTAGTTTAATTCATTTGCATAGTGACTTTAAGAGATACAGGATTTAATTATATAAAAAGTGAATTAGTATGCCCACTATCATTGTATTTTGAGACACTGTTATTGGCAATAAAAACTTGAAGTGTGTAATACTGTCTTAGTATTGATTGTCTTAATATTGACTGTGTTGGCATTTAGAATTTGTTTCTTATTAGCTGCTATTGTTGTATGGCAGGAATAGCAGCTACAGTTTTTTCTCTGAGGTCTGTATACCTAGAATTTCCCTAGTCAATGCCCCTAGAAATGCTAGTAGTGAGATTCTTAATTATATAGATACCATAAACTGCTCTAAACCCATTCTCTCCTCTCATTCAAGAAGGATAGGTTTTTATTAAACTCTACTAAGAATCTCAGGCTGATCACTGAGCTGAGAAGCTTTGGCTCAGAAATTCAGTGCCTTTATTAATTATGTTATTTCATCCATTTCACTCAAAGGAACTCTTTGACAGGAAGATCCTTCACCCCCTGCCTACTTTGTAGATCAGATAAGAGAACTGTATAAAGTTCAAGGTGGCTGGCAAGGCTGAGACAGAGTTGAGAGCTAAGAATTAGACGGCACTTTGTGAAAAATAATCTTGCCACAAAAATATATACGTGTTGGTTTTGGTTTTTGGATGCAGCATATTTTAGAGTTTGCATTGTTTGAACATATGTAGCAGATATCTTCACAGCAGAGATCTTCCCTGGTGTGGAGAGAGGGTGGTTAGCACTCTCTTTTCCTCCTCAGAAAATTCTGGAAACTATTGAAAAGACCAATTCTTCTTGCACTAACACAGGAAACCTACAAAATGCCTGCATTTCAAATGTTGCATCCAAATTAGTTCATTTACAATTTAGAGCAGACAAAATAGTACATAATTTGGATTTCCTGGCTAGCTCTAAAATGTTTTTTAAACCCACAAATAAGTTAATAGAACGTTAGAGTTGGCTCTCTGTAGCCACAGGATTCAAACTAGCATGGGTTGAAAATACTTTGGTGGGAGTGGGGGTGATTGTGTTTGTACTGAGCACCTTTAGACACTTTTCCTTGTCATTATTCCCTAAGGAGTACAGTATAGCAACTATTTATATGGTATTCATACTGTTAGGAATTATAAGTAATATAGGCATGACTTAAAATATACAGGAAGAAATGCATAAGTTATATGCAAATGCTATGCCATTTTAAATGAGGAACTTGAGTATGCACAGGTTTTGGTAAGTGGTAACTGAAGGGAAATAACCTCATACTGACATCCAGGGACAGATCAACCGGTAATTACAACTTGAAGCCTGAAAGGAAATAGGTTTTGGTAAGAATTCTGGCCTAAAGTAGAAGTGGGGTTGGAGATGGGGGGATGGAATTTAGGGACTAAAGATGTGCCTTTGGTGGCTAAGGAGTAGAAGCTGGTGAAAACTGAGTGTCACCAGCTCCTGAAATAAGTTTGGGAGATACTCAGTGGGTGTAGAGTATGGTGTCAGCTTAGGGCCTGCCTGTACTGAAAGTGATGAGACGTGCACATTTGACTATATTTATAGGAAAGAGTGATCAGAGATGAATAAGTAGCTTGTAGAACATTAAAACCTATACTGTACCCTTTAAAGAACTACCACAGAAATGAACAATTTCAGTCTCTAAGAAATACTTATCCTTCCCTTTCAGCCAAGTTGCTGGTTAATAAAAAGAGACAGCAAAGGGGGAGAGGCCACAGGGCACAATATGAACCACTCAGCCTCTCAGTCAGCTGTAATCATGGAGTCACCATCCTTGATTATGTAATATGAAGTGATGATAATTTCAAGCACATAGTAGGCAGCTAGTAAATGCTTGCTCTTAATGAGTGGCTTTTAAAAAACTCTCCTAGAGTTAAAATTTAGAGCTAGAGGTCTCCTCCTAATGTCCATTTTATTGTTTAATGTAAGCCATGGCTGACTCCAGTTTTTACAAGAGTGACTTGAACTCATCTGAGAACAGAAAAGGCTTTCAGAGTGCTCAAAGAAAACCTGCTAATGTAACTCTGCAACCTTACACTGTACTGCAGAGGGAAATGCAGGACTTAAGTATGTGACATGTCCAGATCTTTTACTGGGACAAAGAAATTATGGCAGCAAGAAAGAAAGTACTTGCAAGAGTGGAAACAGAAAGTGTCTTAAGGAAATGTTGTTATATTACAAATTAAAGAATAGAATTCCCATCGTCCTGTGCCATCCTGATCTCACACAGTCCTTAAATTTCTGTCCTGACATCAGCGTTCAAAATTTGTGGCTGCAAAACTGATGTGGATGCTCAGAATATTGGTGAAGATTTCTTAGGTTCATCTTACTTCTTCTGTCTTTATCACTTCAATGTAACAAAATTTTTATAAAGCTTTTTTAAGGGGAGGGAGAAAGAGAGAATCAATTTTATTTACTTTTTCATCTGGTTTTTGTTTTTCTGGCACTTGGTTGTGTATGTGGTACTGGGGTTTGAACCCGTGTCCTTATGCATACCAGGCAAGTGCTCTACCGCTGAGCCACTGCTCTAGCTCCTATAAAGATGTTTTAAGAAATATCGCAGAACAAAAAGTTTTAATGATCATAAATCATGTCCTAGCCAACAAATCTTGAAGACTATGAAAGGAAGATTATAAAGTTAATGAAAGATCCAATTCCAGTCTCCAGTTTCAGAAAGGTTTGAAAGATTTTTCATGGCTGTTTCATTTCTTTCATTTCTTGCTATGTTACATATCTTCCTCTATTCAATACTTCTTTAGAACATAGACCTTTGTGCTCTTGGCCTTATACCCTCCCTAGAGTGTAGGCAATCTTCTGTCATAACATAACTGTCATAAGCAGTGGCAAAGGATGACAGGGAGAAGACACTCAGCATATGGGGGCTTCCTCTCT
Organism: Aplodontia rufa; assembly: GCA_004027875.1. Taxonomy (NCBI): domain Eukaryota; kingdom Metazoa; phylum Chordata; class Mammalia; order Rodentia; family Aplodontiidae; genus Aplodontia; species Aplodontia rufa. The sequence continues at coordinate 78,157 of PVKS010001035.1, forward strand.
CATCTAGGAGTCCATTTAGATATGGAAGAATCTGCACTGGTTTCCTGGCTTCCTTCCTCAGTCTTATCTGAAAAATGGGGATGATAGAAATAGCTATTATTCTCTGAAGGAGTTGGTCTTTTACCCACTCCTACTTCTCCATGAAGAGGGGACTTTCAATTTCTGCACAACTTCTTTGCTTCTTTCCTACTCCCAAAGAAGAGAACATCTTCTAGAATGAGATGATGGTGTATAGTAGCAAAGGCCAGGGAGAGTCAAGGCTTCTCCGGGTTTCCATACATTTGGCAGTGGCCAAACCTACCATTTGGAACAGATGACGAAAACTGACACTTGAGTGTTAGGTGTGTGGTAGGTGGGCAGACCCTCAGTGGACTCTCAAAGCATGTTCTTCCAAAGATGAATATAAAGCACAAAATCAGCTTGGTAGAAAGGCAAGAGGTTTTGGAAATTTTATAACCATTCAGATAGAGAGAATTCCCACAGGCAAAAGCCGTAAAATAAACCATCACTCCAAGATGTCTTGTAAAAGCAGCAGTTGCTTTTAGAAATATTTAATTCCAAATTCCACTGAAGTGCACATGGTATTTCCTGTTTCTGGAAACAGAGGAAAATTAAGCTCTGTTTGAAAGCAAGCAAGCGGAGCCAGATGTTGGTGTTGGTAGCAATCTGCAGAGCCCAACGTGCATGTGGCAGCAGTCAGGGAAATGCATGACAGCTGTCTGAAGCCCTGGGAGCCTAATTTCTCTTGGCTAGAAAAGAAACAAAGTGTAGGGTCTGTTTTGTTTATATGTACAAGGAGACATCTGAGTCCAACACATTATTTTGGTTAGTAAAGCCAGCAACAGCAATTTAAAATATTTTTTTCTTTGACACACATAGCTCAAGTCACTTTTTCAAGGAATATTACAAATGCAGTGACATTCTAAAGCTCGCTTTTATTTCTTTAAGAAAATTCAGGGCTATTCCATTTTGAGACCAATTATAGTCAATCTCCATATTAATAACAACTCAAATTTTTATCCTGAAAGTATATGATTGGACTTCTTGATTTAAAAGAGTTTTGGGGTGTACTGGAGTGATAACAATCTACTTTATCTTTAACTCACCCCATCCTAAGTCTTCTTTTTTGGTTAAACTGTTTACCTTTAGCCTTTGTCCTTTCTTGCTCTTGTGTTTCACTGGTGTTCTGATTCAAGCTTCCCTCTCCCCTCTCTGTTCTTTAAATACTAGCCATGCTCTAATGCCTAATTCATACTCTAGCATGCCCACAAAGTTGACCTTGATCTTCCCAGCTGGAAGAGCCTCTCCTCCTATGAACACCTGCACCATTTACAGTCTGTATCATCACATGGTACTTTAAATCATTCTGCTCTATGGATATCTGTGTATATATCTCAACTGCTCCTTGAAACAGAAAGCTCTTGAACTGTACATGTCACAGTTCTTTATATTCCCTCTCCCTTTACCCACTCCTTAACTCTCTAGTTATTTTACACCAAGTTGCAAGACTACCACCCATATCCATCCTTATGATGTTGTTGATTGTGATCATGTTGGGTAGAAGGTGAAGTATGGGTTTGTAGGAGAAGATAAAGAAGGCTAGGAGCAATTCATTATCAGATCCTATTTGTACTGCAGAACTGGACAGATAATCAAGGTTTATCTAGTCATACTTGTTGCATCTGAATTACAGTGTGAGGGCTTGGTCTCAAGAGCAAAAACTGAAGTAGAAAGTGTGAGCTAGGTTAATACTAAGATTTCCTTGATATTGAGCTCTGGACTAAGGATGCTTCAGTATTTTCCTTCCACTAACAACAGACAGGATTGAACACAGAGCTTGGAGAAGGATTGGATATGTAACTAGGGGAAAGAGGATCATATGGAAATAGAAGGCATAGTGGATCAGAAAGCCATGAAGAATATTTTTTTCTGACTATAGTACTCTTCATAGCAGGCTGCTTGAAATGAAGGGTATGAGTCTGTGTCCAGCCCTCACCTTGCCACCATCTCTCTATCCTGTTTATGGTATTTCATTCAGGGAAATGACCCTAGACTGCACTAATACCTGATGTGGACACTTACTAGACCAGGGCTGTCATCTGACCCCAAAAGTAGGCTGATGCAAAGGGCTTGAAGAACAACTAGCTGGACAAATAGGATTAGCTTCATCTGAAATGTAGTTGGGAGAGAATGGAGTAGGTTGGACAGTCTATGTAGGAAAATGGAACAGAAAAACAAGGAGAAGCAGAGAGCCAATAGAAGAAAGAGAATCCCAGCCAATGCAATGATTTTCCAGATCCTTCATGTCTCTAAATGAAGTTCTTTTTCTATTGCAGAATCCTTGTAAGCCAAAAAGTAACATAGTGCTTGATGAATGCTTATAAAATGAATGACTAGAAATAAATTAGGAATATTATCAGACATTCATAAAACAATATTTATGTGCATTTGTGATATAATAAAGACTATTTCCAGTCTTTGTCTCTGGTTTCTAGTATAAATTTTCAAAATCCTTAGAATTTCCTGAGGGATAGGAGTGTCTTCTGTTATTTATAATTAACCCCTTTGGGTACTTGAATTTAAGCTAATGAGGTCTTAGGGAGAACTAGCCCTGTGATTAGAAGGTTGGCACTTTTAGCTACACCCCCAGCCTCTGGGGAGAAAAGTGGGCCTGGAGAATAAGTTCAGTCTCACAGCCAATGATTTTATCAGTTTCGTCTTCACGATGACCTTACAATAAGAGAAACTCAGGACACAGACTTGGGGAATCAGAATCACTTTCTTGAGTTCTGTGAGTCCTCCTCAAGCAATTTATTGACCAAGAAGAGGAGTTATGGGAACCCCCGAATTTGCAGCCAAGTCAGACAAGTACAGGTGGCCTGGGGATTCTGCTTGCAGCTGGTGTCTATAGTAAGACTTATCTTATTGGGAATATTCACCCTATAACTTATGTGATCTGATGCATACTCCAAGTAGTGACAGAATTAAATTGTAGGATGCTTGGTTGATGTGAAAAAATTGCCACCACAACAGAACGTTCTTTGGCATTTAAAAGCGCACCATTTTTGTTGTGTGTGATATCTATTTTCAGTGTTGATCAACACAGAGCTAAATGATATCACCATCTCAAGGTGAAGGAGAGAGAAATTATGTGGTTATTATATCTCTACAAGTCAATCTGCATGTGTTGATTGATGGCCAGTGGAGTAATCAACAAATTTTAATATATACATCCCATCTCTCCAGCTTTTGAGAGTCAAGTCCACATATTCAACATCTTTGTATCTCAGACGATACCTGGTGAATTGCCTTTAAAGTCCTAAGTACTACTTGCATACTTTATGGTTCATGTGGTAAGGTATAAATAAGTGCTTGTTAATTATAATATCTTGCATTTCATGCTTATTTGATAGTCTTATCTCTCTGGACATTAATAACCTCTTTTTCCCTCCATCCTTATTTCATATATAGGAAAAGCTAATCCATAGGTAAGTACCTTATCTAGGATCTGAGAGCAAGTCAGGACTAGATGTGATATTAAAAGTCAAAATCTGTGAGTTTCCAATCTATTATTAGCCTATCAAACCCTGTTTCATTACTATGAACTAATGATCATGTCCAGTTCTGACCATTCTGGGGAAGATGATAGTGAAATGGTCATTCAAGTTCAAAATCAGAGTCTATTGTGCATGGTACACATGGAACCACTTCGTCATTCATTTCACAATTGTTCATTTGGCCATATGTTCATGCCAGTAGCTAAACCCACTATCTTCTTGCCAAATTAAGTCAGTGAGTCATGTATATTGATACAAAAGTTTAGGAATCTAACCTAGGATATGCAAGGAAGAAAAATAGACTTAAGCATTGCCAAAAACAGAAATAAGAAATATTTTTTAAAAGGAAATCTCATGAGTATAAAAATTACTATCTTCCTTATCTAGCAGGCTGACATGTAATTAGCCATGTTGGGTTGTAGCTAGACTGACCCTTTGCATCTTCCTTGAGCTATAAAAGAACTGAAACCATAACTTTGCAGCAGGAGGAATTTTTAATGACACTATGAAGGATATTTCAGATGAGAAACAGTAAAATCTCAGTTTTATTTTACCTGATTGAACGTTACTCTTTAGAAGTAATTACTTGATTTTCTAATATAATACATTTATACTTTATTACTAAGAAAATCTGTGAAAATGATGAAGATGATAGCAACTGGAGTTAGGGCACAGTCATTATGATAACATTCTATTTGACAACATGCAAGAACGCCCATTAAAAAAACTCTACATTCCCCCCAAACGTGGTAGGAAACTTCGAAGTTTGTTTATCCCAGTGTTGAGCATATAACAAGCTCAGTCAGAAGAGTGTAGATAGACTGATCCTTACATACTTGTCTAGAAGCTTCATCTAAATGGCGAACACTGACAGAAATTGTGGTTTCCCGGAGTCTGAGGTTCAGACCTACTTGTGACATGTTCTCTGAGACAAAGCAGGTGATTTTAGTGGCCACTTTGTGGAGAAAAGAAAGGTTCAAGATATTTCTGTTCCACCTCCAGATGAGTCTGCAGGCCCAGAAGGCTCCTGGGTAGATGCTGACATGTGTCTGCTCCATTCTGGCTCTTGAATGTGTGAGCTCTCCATTCAGAAATATCTGCGTAACTTGACTCTACACCAGCAAACCTCAGAGGTTGGCCCCACTTTGATTATTTCAAGTGCTTCATTCCAGGGAGTCGAGATAGATTCTGTTTTTGAGATCTCCTCATGGTACTTCCAAACTTTCTAAATCCCAGAGCAGTTTGCTAGCTAATCTGGATTGTTCTGCATTTGGGATGATATGGCCTAATGTAGGACCACCTTCCAGAGGCCACCGAGAATTGAAGGAGGCTTGGGCAGAAGGCAGTGACCTTGGTTAGAGAGTTCTATACCTGTTGCGGAAGAAATCCCAAAGCAGTTTTTCTTTTTTCATAATGAGAGCCAGGCAATGGTGAGGCTTAGCTCCCAGCACAGTGGTTAACCATGAGGACTCTGGGAGAAGATAACAGGTTTATATGCCTCCTCTGACAGGTACTGAAATATTTGTCAAATTGCTTATCCTCCCCATGTCTCAAAAGTTCTTGTTTGTAAAATGAGGCCATGGCATGTATTTAATAATATCCCAAATGTATATGCTAATGATAAACCGAATGGTTTTTAAACATTTGGTACAGACTCTGGAACATAGAAAATATTCAAATCACCACCTCCGTAGAGTGTTTACTTACCCTATGCTAGGTGCTCTTTGTGAATATTGCATATATAACTCATTTAATTTTCACAAATAGTGTGAGATCATCACAATTCCATTGTACAGATGAGGAAACTGAGGCACACATGGGCTGAGTAGATTGTCTGAGACCATACAGCTCAGAGACAGCAAATTACCTCTGCATATGCATTTTAACTCAGGCCGTGTGGCTCTGGATCTATGTACTGAGCCAGTGTTTTCTGCTGCCTCTCTGATAAAGAACCATGATATTTTATTTAGTGTTGTTTTCTTTCCTGTAAGTCTTTCCAACTCTGTGCACAGCTATAACCCCTGCTCCCTCAGGTCTTAGGCCCCAGGAGAAGCAGCAGCTGACTCCTCCCATTACTGAGCCACTGTGATCCATGCCAAGTCATTTGCCACTTGCATGATTGCCAGGATGGAGGGGAAAAGATAGCGGGAAGGACTGAAAGTCTGCAGTTTTTGTTTGGATTCTGACACTCTCCTAGCTAGGTACACTTGAAGACTTTCTTTGGGCCTTAATTTCCTAAATTAAAAAATGGCAGATTCAAACTGGAATTTTTTTTAGGCATCTTCTATGTCTCGAATTTCACAATAGATCATCTATTTATTTAAACTTAACAAACATTTACTGAATTCCTGCTAAGTGCAGAGCTTTGTGTTCTTTGCTGTGGATAGAAAGAAAAAAAAAAAGAAGAAGAAGAAGAAGAAGCTGTGATTGCAGGACAGCCTGTGTGTGTGGGAAACCCACGTCCAAACACGTTTTCCGTTTCCCAACAATCACCTTAAGCCACAGATTATCAACCTTGATTTTCTCATTTGTCAAATGGGCTTGATGATGTTTCCTTATTTTGAATCATTGCTGGCACTCATAAATGTTGTTGAACTATTCAACAAATGCTGTGATTAAATGCATTCTTTAAAAAAAAAGAACAGGTAAAGTGGAAAACAGTGGTGTAAACCTGGAATCTTACCCACTCAGAAGACTGAGGCAAGAGGATCAAAGTTCAAGACCAGCCTGGGCAACTAACTGAGGAAATCCTGTCTCAAAATTAAAGCATAACAAAGCTGGGGATGTAGTGCAAGGTCCTGGGTTTAATCCCCCAGCACCATAAAAAATAAATAAATAATAAAAATAATAAATAAATATATAAAGTAAAACAACAAATACGGGGGATAGCAAGGGAAAAACACATAATACTATATCAGAAGTTAAAAGTGTATATAGAAGGGCTGGAGTGGTGGCTCAGCGGTTATGGTGCCTGCCTGGTGTGCAAGTTCAAACCCCAGCACCATGTACTCAATGAAGTGTTGGAGCAATGAAAAACTAAATAAAATTGATTCTTTCAATGTCCCTCTCTCTTTCTTAAAAAATGTATAGAATCAGGAACTACACTAATTTCCTTGCTCCAATTTGATCATAACCTAAATAAGAGGCTATATTCCAAAAAATACACTATAAACTGGATATGGATTCAAAATTCAGGCACCAAACGAAATTTTACAATTAAGACCTTTTCTAGCTTCAGTGTCCAGAAATTGCCTCACTGCATGCTTTGGCAGAGATGTGCTTGGCCCACCTGTGTGGGGTATACATGGTTTCTCTTGTGTGGGTGACCAGGGCTGCACAGATTGGCTGATATCTCACAACCAAATTTCTATAAAAGGCAAAAAAAAAAAATATATATATATATACATATAAGCAAAATAAATAATAAAGTGTGTTTTGAAAAAAAATAGTGAACAATGAGGAAGAGTCTCTTCGTTCCCATATCTGATATTTTCTTCCATGTAAATGGGTCCCACTAGCATAAACCGCCTGGACTCTTTTTCTCCCGTGCTCATTCCTACCCAGGGAGGAAAAAGGACTTAATCTGATTGGTGAGGCTGAAAAGAGAAACAGGACATATGTGGCCTTGTGGTCTGCACCCTCCTCCTCTCTTTTTTCTGCTCCTTCCCTCCTGTTTGTGTTGAGTTTGTTCCAGACTAGGGAGGTGTGTGCTGGTCACCACCCCATGGTGGATAGGGAGCTGGCCTCTTTCTCAGCCTTGTCCTGGGATGCCTGCTTGCCCTGGGGTATGTTTGCCACCCCTCCATAACATCTTTATTGGTGAGAGATGCTGTATTGCAGCCTCCAGTTACCTAACTTCTCTATCTTATGTCTTAATTTATTTGGAACTCAAGTAAGGAAAAATAAAGGTGTTAATTATTGAGCATCGATCTCCAGAATTGAGGAATAAACTGGTGACTCTACCCAGGAGCCTCTGGTTTTCCTGCTCCAGCAGATAGGTTTAAATTGATTTATCCATATTGTCTTTCCTCAGAGGGTGCTCTGTAGCTTTTAGAGGAATGGTGCACGTGGACTACTGGAACTAATTCCCACAGAGACTTTAATAATACTTCAAAACTGATTCAATGTGCCTGATACGGTGGTGCATGGCTATAATCCCAGTGACCTGGGAGGCTGAGGCAGGAGGGTGGCAAGTTCGGGCCAGCCTCAGCAATGTGGTGAGGTCCTAAGCAACTTAGTGAGACTCTGTCTCAAAATTTTAAAAAAAGAATGTGGTTCAGTGGTAAAGTACTCCTGGGTTTAATCCTCAGTACCAAAAAAAAAAAAAAAGTCAATGAATTTAGTTCTGATTCAGTTGCTGAATGTGGAAATATGCTGTATAAATATATCAACAAATAATCTCATAATTACAAACGTGATTTTAATATATATCTTTAATACAAAAGAACTCGTATGACTATTATCAGAAATCTAATAAGAATCAAATGTATATTAAAATGAGACCTGTCTAAGCAACATGAGAAGCATGGCATTTAGCCAATTTATAAGTAGAGGGAAAGGATGAAAGGATGAAGCAGGAGACTGAGTTCAAAGTCACACTGCCCATTAACAGCATGCTAGATGTAAATGGTGGATTTTTGAAGCTTACAGTTTGACGCCTTTTACATTTGGGGCTCACACAATAACGATGTCTGTTCAGTTTAATGTAGCAAATATTTACTACTTTGACTCAGACTTTCTTTGTGCCACATTCTATGCTCTGTTTGTGCAAAATAGCATTGAATCAGACAAATGTGAGCAATACCCTCCTGGATGATGTTAGAAACAGCCAAATTTGTAACTATTAACTGATAAATCTTTCCTAAAAATAAGAATTCCATGATTTAAATGTATGTATTATAATTTTTATTGCTATATCTTTTATAACAGGAAACAAGGGGTAAAAACCAGTGTGAATATCCATTAACAGATGTTCTCACAAATTAAAATATAATGTGAAATAGAAAAAAATACATCTAAATTAAGAAAAACAGTAAAACCAGGAGTATGAAAGTGTCAAGAAGTTAAAAATATCTGTGTCTTGGTAGTATGATGATCATTATAAGTAAATTTTTCTCTCCTGTACACTTTTACGTACTCTCTGCATAACTGTGTATTTAGGTAACAATCAGAAAACATAAAACTGAGGGGCTGAAGCGTGGCTCAGCAGTTATGGTGCTTGCTTGGCATGCGTGAGTACGAAAGTTAAAATCCCAGCACCACATACATAATGAAGTCTTGGAGCAATGAAAGCCACTTGAAAAACTAAATAAAATTGATTCTCTCTTTCTCTTTCTCTCACTGTCCCTCTCTCTTTATTAAAAAAAAAGGTGTTTAAAAATAAAACTGATAAGGAAGATATTTGTAATACTTGGCTTATTAATTCTGCTCCTGTTACCCCTTAAAAATAGAACCTACCAGAAGAATTCAGATGCGAATAATTTCTTGTAAAGTAATTAAAAGGCTAAACTATACTCTTATTCCAGGAGTCATTATTTAACACAGTTTTTTTTTTTTTGATCGTTTGGATTTTCCAGTGAATTCAGCAACATCTTAGAATACACTCCCTGCAATTAAGCAAAACTTTGTTGTGGAGCTAATCTCTAGGTACTAACCGTGTTCTAGCGATTGTGGGGAAGGCCCACTCCACACTAATCTGTGATGTCATGATGTAAATTCACAGGAAACAACTCATCCCTCAGAAATTCCACAAGACTGTCCCCTCTGGCTATTAACTACTTAAAAAGAGACACACTCTCAAAACTATAAAAAAATTAACAGAGTAGTTCTTATGTAGAAGTTTATTTTCTCACACTTGAGAAGCTTAAGGCTGGAATAATTGCTTACTTCGTTGTGTAAGAAGAGGGAGGATCCAAACCATTGAATTCCAGTGGTCAGGCAATCATTTTGACAGACACTTAGTGATTGCTACTATGTTTCATCTTCCCATCTTTGGAAAGTGCAGGGATAGATGTACATAGAAATTACACTGAAGCGGATGCTGTCCTGGAGGGCTCTGACTCCCTGGGGCCGGTCACTAGGGGTAGGAGTGGAGAGAAGGGAAATGCCTAGAAAAGTTTTGGGCTTAGTTCCTACCTGGAAAACCCAGGATGCTGTTTAGACATGAAGCAGGATTGCTGAGATGGAGGTTGTTGTTGTTGTTTTGGTATTGGAGTTTGAACCCAGGGGCACAACCACTGAGCAACATCTTCAACCGTTTTTTATTTTTTATTTTGAGATAGGGTCTCACTAAGTTGCTCTGGGCTTCACTAAGTCACTGAGGCTGGCTTTGAATTTGGAATTCCCCTGCCTTGGTCTCCCAGGATGCTGGGATTACAGACATCTGCCCACCACATGTGGCTGAGCTGGAGTTCTGTGACGGTCAAGTTTTTTGAACTTGAGCAAGTCAATTGACCTCTGTGTAGTGAATATCTGATTTAATCTATGCTGAATTGAAAGAAAAAAGTTATAAGAAATATACAAATACTTTACAAAGATACTGTGAGGATCAAAGGAGATAATGTATGCAAAAGTATTTTATAAGGTGTAAATTTTTGTACATAATTTGGAAGTATTAATATTCAAGGGCATGTTCATATTCCTTAGGATACCAAGAACAGTATCTTTCACTTGATCATTGCCAATTAAACATTTATTAAATTTATTTGATGAGACAGGACGGACATGAATTGGGGATGTTTTGGCAGCTATTTTAATTAGAAAAACTAAGGTTTCATGTGTAAAATAAAATTAAAAGAGTTACCAAATTTTACATAGGCACAGAATACTTGGCCCTGGGCCAAGTATCCCACCGGGAACAGGTGAAATAATGTGTGATCGTTTGACTCAGTGTTCTACTGATGGCTAGAATTTCCTTACCTACTCTTTCCTAGAGCACCAATTCATGGACTCAGTTGTGACTCATTGGTTCAGTTATTCAGCCAGTAAATATTGAGAACTAACAATGTTTCAGACACTCTCCTAGCAACGGCTGACGTGGTGGCGAGTAGAAACAAGCAGACCCCCTGTTCTTACGGAGCGTGCAGTATAGTGAAAGATAGTTAATCATCAGGTAATCTCATAATCCATGCAAACATGCTTGCTAAGAAGGGGAGATGCCTAATTCCACAGGGGCATATCATTTCTATTGTCAGATTAATCAGAGAGGTCAGGAAGACTTCTTTGAAAGGTAGTTCATGGGCTGAAATCCGAAGGATGAAAGGTAGTGGGCTAAAGGTGAAGAGGGGAGAGGAGAGGAGAAGATTCTAGGCAATGGGAGCAGCTTGTGCAAAGGCCCCAAGACAAGAGGAAGCACAGAAGTATGAGTAAAGGAAAGATAGTCAGAGTAGCTGAATTGCAGGATTTAGTTAGGGACACATAGAGCAATGAGGCTGGAGAGGCTCCTGACATCTGTTCTCCACGTAAGGCTTGATAGCCACGCTAGTTTGCAGTGTTTCCAAAGAGCACTAAGGAGCTATAGACAAAATTGGGTGTGGTGACCACATGTGCACTTCTGGATGAAAGAAGAAGGAGAAAAGAAATAGGAGGAGGAGGGGTAGGGGAAGAGGAAAGGGAAGGAAAGAGGAGGAGGAAGAAGGGGAACACTCTTATTGCAATTGGCAGGACAGATTGGAGATGGGTCAAAGTTGATGTATTCATTTTCTTGTGCTGCTGAGAAAGTAGCATAAACTCAGCAACGTAAACCACCTTCACAGTTTCTGTAGGGCACTGCTTGGCTCAATCAGGTTCTTTGTTCCTGGTCTCATAAAGTAGAAATCAAGGGATCAGCCAGCTAACTAGTCATTTGCAGAATTCATGTCCTTCTTTCGTCTTCTACACAGCCCCAATCTCCTCACGCTGCCCGGCTCTCACACTTCCTTTCCTCCTCCTGCCCCTTTCTTCCTTCTCTCCCTGAAGCTGCAGGGGAAGTCCAGCTTAAGAGTTCATGTAATCACACTGGACAACCTGGATAATCCAGGACACTCTCCCTATTTTACAATCAAATTGAATAGTACCCTTCAATACATCTGCAAAGTTCCTTTTGATAAGTTATTACAGGCATGACATCAGGCGACAAATGCCACGGGAGTCAAAATTCTTCTTATCACATTTGATAGAAGTAACAGTTATTCTAATAGTTCAAGCAGCAGAGGTTGCTTACCTGGAAGGTGGTGATGGTAAAGACAGAGAAAAGTATGTGCATTAGAGAAATCTTGGGACAATGAGGGAGAAAAAGATGCAGAGGGAGACTACTTGTTATCATTTGGATCTTAAACATCCCCCACAGCCCATAAGCTAAAAATTTGGTTCCCAGCCTGTGGTGCTATTGGAAGGTAGTAGATTCTTTAAGAGGTTAAGGACCCAACGATGCAAATAAGTTAGGTCTTTGGTTCATGTCCTTGAAGGGCAAGCAACTTTATTCTACCAGATACTCCCCACTATGATGTGCTCCCTCAAGACATGCCCCAAAGCAATGAGCCAACGAACCACAGACTGAAACCTCCAAATAAATCTTTCCTCCTTTAAGTTGATTACCTCAGGTGTTTTGTCACAGCATTGGAAATCTGAATAACACTCTTAGAGCTCTTGCTTGCACTGTTGGATGAATAGAGAGTTCATAACCACACAATGCAACTCATTGCATTTTTGGAGAGCTCGTGTCATTATTCTTCCTTGAACCTTCACTTTTACTGCCCCACTTCCAGCCTCTCTCTATCCTGAATGTCAGATTGTCTTTTATTTCTCCAATTCCACATAGAAGCAGCAGCCTGTAGAATTTCCTGGCCTCCTACAAGTGCTGGAAATACATGCCAGAGAAAAATCTGTTCCTTTAGTACTTTCTGATAATAAATATTGCACTTTGGATTATAAAAATCCATATAATACTGACCCAAATCTAAGAGAACAAAAGTTTCAACCTTAGAACTTACCACTTTTTAGATCTAGTTTATTCATCTTGATTTTGTCAATATATATAAATAATGCTGAAAGAAAAGGGATAAAATATTATATTAGTCAGTGTTCCATTACCGTAATAAACTCCTGAGATAATCAACCTATAAAGAGAAAAGGTTTGTTTTTTTTAATCATGGTTTGGGAGTCCATATTGGGTGGACACATTGTTTTCAGGCTCTGATGGTAAGGCAGCATATCATTGCAGAAGCCCATGTAGAGCAAAATTGTTCCCCTCAGGGCTGGGAGGTGGAAGAGAGAGGAAGAGGAGGAACTGGGGTTTCATCCCTTTAAAGGGCACACCCCAATGACCAGAGATATCCTTCTAGGTTCCACCTCTTAATGTTTTTACCACTTCCCAACGTATCAAGTTAGTGACTAAGCCTTAACAAATGAGCCCTTGGAGGACATTCCAGATCCAAACTACAGCAAATATATTGTTTTATTACTGCATTATTTTCCTTAGCAACATATCTTGACCTTATATGCCCCCATACACAAATTTTTCCAGTTCTTTTTAACAGAAGCATATTATTCTATTTCTCCATGGATGTGTCTTGCTTTATTTAACCTGTCTCTTATTAGTGTACGTATAACTTGTTTTCAAAGTTTGCTATTATAAACAATGATCTAATTGCTAGCTAGGTGCAGATATCTTTGACCATTGTGTGGTATATTTCTGTGGTAACTTTCTAGAATTGGAATCACTTGATAAATTATACATGTTTAACATTTTAATTGTCATTATAAGTTTGAACATTAAGAATACCTCTGCAGTGTTTCTTTTACCTAATCTGGGAGTACCAGGTGGAGGGAGAGCTCAACTTCATTGGGAAACAACAGAAACCCTCTCAGAAAAATCTGAGATGGGACCAAGTTTACCTCCTCAAGTAGTCTAGAAAATGTGAGAGTTAATGAAGATCACACATTTGCCCTACTCTGACGCTGAGTTAGGTATTGGGAGTAGTGTAATGGTGTTAGGGTTTTTCAATGTATAGAAATTGGGCCCCTTGGTAAACACCAGGCTAGAGCAAAGCCTTTTGGGAGCTGGTTTGAGGGGAGGAAGTGATTAGAGCAGAATGCTTCCTATTTGAGCTGAGTCATTTTGAAGAGTCGGATATTGGAGTGAAAGAATTTTTGTATCAACTTGTTAAGTAGCCAACGAATGTTTCTGCAGAATGGCAAGCAGATTTGTGTAGTTTGAGGAACGGGGTATAGGAGATGAACCAGGGAAAGCTTGTGGCATCGGTGTGCTTCGGTAAAGAATGCTTTCCACTGCCAGTGATGAGAACTAACATTGATTTTTTTGTTTGATTGTTTGGTTTTTGTTTTGTTTTGTTTTAAACTGGGGTTTATGTTTCCAAAATAGAAAAGCTGCATGTAGGGGTCTGGGGAATGGGGTAGTGGCTAACTGACGCTGGAGCCAATGTCTCTGTAGTTCTCTTGGCCCTTCCCTCACGGTGCCTCAGCTTCTGGCATCATATCTGTGATCATATCTAGAAGAAGGAGTGAGGGGAGGGGGCAATACACATGTCCACTGCACCAGGAAAGCACACACTTTCCCCAAAGCCTCCACACAGGTTTCTGTTGCTTTGTCACTGGCAATCACTGGCTGCTGGGAGAGAAGCAGAGAGCAGGGAGCACGGTGTCATAACTGGCTTAGTCCAGCTGTGGCCATTGCCAGCAAGCGTGTGCTCAGCCTCCCAAACAACACAAGGTCTACAAAGAGGAGATTAGGTATGGGAATTGGATCCAAGGGTGCTTTGCCACTGAGCTATATCCTAAGACCTTTTATTTTATTTTGAGACACGGTTACCCTTGAACTTGTAATCCTCCTTGCCTCAGTCTCCTGAGATGCTGGGATTTCAGGCATGCACCACTGTGCCTAGCTTTACGTTTTGAAGAGCCTTGTGCGCTGTGCCAACAAGGGTGACTCCCTGGCAGAGCAAAGGCAGCCTGTTGGTTTTCACATGGTTTATAAATGTTGTTAGCTGAGGCTGTGCCTTCCCAAATCATTCCAAGACTTGGGGTGGGGATTATTTCATAGTGACAGTGACTGATCAAATGAAGAACTCTCCTTATTTACTTCACCATATGAAAGGACAAGAGTGTGCTATCTCTTTCATCTGCAGAGCCTTCCTTGACTTCAAAAAGCATATTATAAACAAAAGCATTTCACAGGATGTGGCAATGAAAACAAGTTATGAAACCAGTTTACATGCCACAGTTAACGCAGAATCATAAGGGATGAGCAAAAAACCTATTTCAGTTTGTGTTTTAAAGAGAGAGAAAGAGAGAGAGAGAGAGAGAGACAGACAGACAGACAGAAAAAGAGAATAAAATTTTTTTATTTAGTTTTTCATCTGGCCTTTGTTTCTCCAACACTTAGCTGTGCATATGATGCTTGGGGCCTGAACCCCAGACCTTGTGCATGCCAGGCAAGCACTCCAGCCACTGAGTCACTGCTCCAGCCCCTATTTCATTTTCTTTAACATTCATATTTATGCACATATATGTAATTACTAAAAATTTCAAACATTTTTAATAGGTTGGTCATACAGTCAGCTTAAATGAGTCATTGCTTTTCTGGATACTCATTGTTTATCTCAAATATAAAATAAGTATTTATTCTCATCAAATCAGGGAAGCTAAAATTTGATGTCAAATGGCCCAAATTTAAGTTCATATTTCTTCACTGTGATACGTCAATACATTTTTGGGTAGTAGAGAAATAAATGGAAACAAACAACATTAGAATTAGAAACCCATTATGAATCCCACATAAATTAAACATTACAAGAAAACTTTTAAAAACTTGGAAAACATTTGGAAATTACTAAGTGGCCTTATGTACCATAATTACTATACTATGGTTAAATATTAAAAATACTTTGGGATAATAATAGAAGATTATTTTTATAAATAAACTAGTGCTTTTTAAAAACTGCTGGGCCAGGTGGCATAAGCCTGTAAAACCAACTACTCGGAAGGGTGAGGCAGGAGGATCGCAAGTTCAAGACCTGCCTCAGCACTTTATCAAGAGCCTATCTTAAAATAAAAAAGTTGGATGTGTAGCCCAGTGGGAGAGTCCCACTGTGTTCAGGCCCCAAGCCCTAGTACTGAGAAAAATAAACAAACATTAGTATGAAGCTATGATCTATTATATGGTATCATTAGCAGAAAGACTTCAAGTCTCTATAGACAGTCTTCAGGGTTTTATGCCCCATAACATCTGAATAAATAGTTTTGGTTATTTTTTAATTATAAGAATTTAATTATAATAAATGCTTCATGCTGTTATTGATAGCAATAGAAAGGCATAAATCTTTCCAATTTTTCCATTATAAACACTTACTTGACATAAGTTCCTTAGTCTGTCCCGTACTATTAAAATAAACACAGCTATGGTTCGCAAAGTGGTGGGAGAGGGCTGGGTGGGGAAGCACAGGCAGAGACTCAGCAATGACGAAAACACCAACATTATCCCTTACTACCGTATATGAAAATGCACTGCTGATTGATAGCAAAGTGATAAGCACAATCTCTTCCTCACAAGAATACTGGAGATAATCAAACAAAACCTGCTTGCCTGTTTTTGACCATAGGAAGTGTTCCTGTTCCTTTCCCTTCTCTGCTCTGTCTGGCTTGAGGGTAGAGAGCAGTCTGGAGTGCAGTCCAGGCTTCCCTGGA
Source organism: Aplodontia rufa (assembly GCA_004027875.1). NCBI lineage: Eukaryota > Metazoa > Chordata > Mammalia > Rodentia > Aplodontiidae > Aplodontia > Aplodontia rufa. The sequence goes on from PVKS010001035.1 coordinate 94,395, forward strand.
TATCACTGCTAAGATGAGCCAGGGCTGCTCATCCTCCTGACCCTTGGGCTCTGTCGGTGCAGCTCCTCTGAGAAGGCAAGCATGAGAAGTTTATTTGGGGAGCTGTCTAAAGAGAACACAGGGAGAAGGAACAGGAGTCAGCAGGGAGAGGCTTCAGACTCCCCACAGACCTGACCCCTGTGCAAGGAGAAAGGGAAGGAAGGATGGATACAGTGAGACTCAGATCTTAGCCCTTTTGAAGAAGTCTCAGCCAAACCACTGGGAAGTTCCTAAGACCCTGAAATTTCCAACTGAAGAAGCTTCCTGTTGGTTACAAAGAGGGATTTTGGAGTGACACCACTGAGGATCCAAAGGAGTGACTTCTGGAGATGTTAACCAGCTCTGCTCTGCTCAGGTCTCCTTGTGCTCTTGATAGGAGACCTGAGCAGAGCAGAGCCTGGCCACCTTACCAGCATTGTCATCCTTGCTCTGGGGATCAGATCACATTGCTCCTATCTGCAAGCTTTCAAGAGCTCCTTGTTGGCTGCAGAAAAATGCTCCAACATGCATTGAAGGTTTCTGAAACACTGACATAGGATTCATTTATACCTACTTTTAGTATATTTTTCCCTGGTTCCTGTTCTCTAGCCATAGACAAATTCACACCACAGTCTGGAGATCCAATGCAGTGTGACACCTCTGAGCTTCTGTTCAAGCTGTTCTGCACTTCCTCCTTCTCAGCCTCTCCAAATACTGCTCATCTCTCCACACCCAGACACTCTGCTCCACTGAGCTGTCTTTCTTGAGCACTTTAGTCAACATGCATCAACTTTCCTTTGTGCTCAGACTCCATATTGTACAAATGTCTATTTGGTGTGCTTTCATTTCACATCTTCAAGATCTAAAAGACAGGACCCTTCCAGATTGTGCATGTACTGTGATCATTTGATGAGGGTTTATTGGAAATAAATGAACACAAATGCAGGAAAAGACATTAATTTGTTAGGAGAGGGGTTGGGACCAGAAAGCTGGAACCATTTCAGGAACTTCAAAGACATATCTGTGCACAGGCCCATCGAATTCTCTTTGCTTCTCAAAAAGAGATAAAGATTCGTTTTCCTGGAACATGAACCGTATAGTGGCCAGAATGTTTGAGAGGTAAGGTACTGGGAAGCAGGTAAGATCTTCCTTTTTATTTAGCCCTTTGAGAGCACAACTCCAGAGAGAATCAAATTCTTCCCTTCCTTTCTTGTGTCTGTCCATATGGTGCAAGATTCTCCCACCTAGTTCTTACATGAACTGAACTGTGAGGTTTCTCATTCCTGCTCATGTTTATCTTTGAGTCTCCCTCACCCACTGGATGGCCTTGCAGGGAGCAGGTGCAGAGCCACAAAGAGTCAGCGGTGTGCAGTGTGGGAGGAAGTAGGCACACTTATAGAAGCAGAAATCTGATTATCAGAAGGTGATCACCAAGAAATCACAGAGAGAATTACAGCAGCTAAAAAAAATGTAGCAGGAGGTGAAGAGACAGATGGCAGGATGCAGAAAAGAAAACCAAGGGGAGACACTTTGCCTTGCAGTGAGTGGTCAGTTGTACTGGATTAGTTTTGGCCCTCCTGAGAGGTAGAATATGAAAGTAGAGATATTAATTGGGTTCACTTTAGCAGTCTTCCTAGCATGCTCATTTTTACAAAAGGCTATCTTCATTTCTATAATTCAGTTTAAAATTAGGATATAATTAATTAACGCAGTTCTCATCTAGTTAAGAATACATGTATAAAGATAAATGAAATAGTTTAATTGTGACACAGTCAAATATGAATTTAAGTTTCTTTCCCCTTCTATGTTTAATTAATCCATGAGTCCTGATGGCTTAATGGGCAAAATATATCTGGAATCTGTCAACTTCTTCAACTGTACCACACAACGTTAGCCCAAACCTTGCTTGTCTCCCTTGGACCTGCAACAACTCCTTCATTCATGCTCAGTTCTCTGCCCAGTAGCCAAAGAAATCTTTCAGAATGGACAATCACATTGTGATGCTCTCCTGCCTAACAGGCTCCTCCCAGGGCCACTGAGTAGAAGGTGAAGTGCTTGGCTTGATCTGGCTCTTGCCTCTCTATCTCTGTCTCACTTCTAGTTCACTACCCTCCAGTCACACCACCCATTTTTCTGTTCTCTGGAATTGCTATACTCAGTCCTAAAGAATTTAGGTCCTTTACAATTTTTATTCTGCAATTAAAAATAAATATACAGATGAGTGAAAGGAAGATCAGCAGAGTAGAGGAAGTAGAATAGCGGAAGGGAGTAGGGGAAAGAAAGGGAACTGAAATTGCATTCCATGCTTGTATAGTTCCATTGGGATGAACTCAACTATGCATAACTATAATGCTATAATAAAAATTTTTTAATGATAAAATGAAAATCAACAGAAACATAAAATAATTTTATTCTGCTTGGGTCACTTTGAAATCCCATCTTTGTAGGGCTACTGGCTGCTTCTTTTAAAATACATTTTATTTTCAATTAACGTATTAATTGTACATATTAATGGGATTGGGTATGAAATTTCAATACACACATATAACGTGCGCTGCTCAACTCTTTCTACCCTTCCCTTTATCCTCTCTTCTTCTCAGCCTCTAGTAAATCACTGGTCTGCATTCAGGTTGCCTTTTTTTTTTTCCTTTTAATTTCCACATATCAGAGAGAACAAATGGTACTTGGATTTCTGTGTCTGGCTTATTTCACTTAGCATAATGTCTTCTAGTTCTATTTTGATGCAAATGGCAGATTTTCCACAAGGAAGAAAGAATTTTATTGTGTATATATACCACATTTTCCTTATTTATCCATTGATGGGCACCAGGGTTGATCTCATATCTTGGTTATTGTGAGTAGTGCTGCCAAACATGGGCATGCAGGTATCTCTGCTATGTTGATTTCATTTCCATATGCCAAGAAGTGGGTAGCTCATATGGTAGCTCTATTTTTAGTTTTAGTTTTTTGAGGTACCTCCATATTGTTCTCTATAATGGTTGCATTATTTACATTCCAACAGTGTATGAGAGTTTCTTTTTCTCCACATCCTCACCACCTTCATTTCATCAGCTCTCCTCAGTGCCCCCAATCTAAGCTGTCAGTCTCCCTTCCAATCATTTTCCCATATCACCTTGTTATAGATCTTCATAGAACTAAGTAGCCTCTAAGATGAAATTGTGTCTATCTCCTCCTACACACACTAAGAAGTTAAGCTCCTGGAGAGGAGAGGTCTTGTTTCTTGTTTGTCTTTTAATTGTGCTATTCTTAGTTCCTTGCATAGTCAGTTCTCATGCAAGAGATGTCCAATGAATGAATAAAAGATACCAACTATTAGAGACAAAGAAAGGACATTGTAGTGCAAGCTACTTGAGCAGACAGCTTGGAGGAAAAATGATTATTTTAGCTGCAAAGAATGCTGAAAGCAAAGACTTGGAGTTGACAATATGCATGTTTTTGTCCAAGAGAGGCTACTCGCCTGGCTGGAGTAGAAGATGCACAGAAATAAAGGTAGGCCTGGAGTCAAAGGCTGAAGGAAAGTCATTACACTGCATCAGGTGGCAAAGCATTGAAATTCTACAGGGCACCTGAGAGCTTGGATAGCTATTTTTCATCTTATTTCCAATTTTGACAAATATGGAACAAAGTACAATTCCCGAATCGTGAACGTAATGAAAAAACAGTCAGTCAACCCTGTGCATTTTGTTTTTATGCTGGCGATGATGATTTTATTCTATTTTTTTGTCTTCTCTGTTTCTCATGAAATGGTTCACTATTTTGATAGAGCAGCTGTCTGAATTATTCAATCTAGGAATAGTTTTCATTTATTTGACATTTTATTTTCTCTCAGGAATGGCCCTTATAGAATATGCATTTCTTTTCCTTGAATGACATAATATATTTGAAAGTACTTTGCAAATCATCAGATCCTACCGAAATGGAAGTCAGAATGATTATTGCCTTTAAAGGTCTAAAGGGACATAAACTACTGACAGCATCATCTCACTGCTTTGAGTTTCCTGCTTTCTATTGTAATAAGGGGCACAAATTCATCACACCTGGAGATTATTCTTAGGAAGCAAACATGTTTGTCTATACATCACCAGGTTACTAACTCCAAGAAAATTAACAACACCCACGGGTTTTTGAGATAAATCTTAGATGAAAAATTAGTCATAGAGCATATCCTTTGTCAAAAGGACAAAGAACTAAAATTCTTCCCATTTAAGAAAGTGGTTATTTCTCATGTCCCTGCTGCGTGGCTCTTTTCTCATTAGCACAGAATATCTACCATAGAGTCAAGGGTTGATTTTTTTTTTTTTTAAGAGAGAAGGACATTGAGAGAGAGAGGAGAGAGAGAGAGAGAGAGAGAATCAATTTTTATTGAGTTTCTCACATGGCCTTCATTGCTTTGACACTTAGTTGTGTACGTGGGTGCTGGGGTTTGAACCCGTGTAGTTGCTCATGCCGGGCAAGTTCCGTAACCGCCAAGCTCCAGCCCAGCGTCAAGGATGTTTTAATTAACAGAGGAATTTTCCCATTATGTAATTTAAGGAACATACTCAATATGTGAAAATGTTTTTCAAAATGGACTATATCTGTCCCTTTGTCCTCCACAAATAGCTGAAACATGGCACCTCAGCATGATTTTTCTGTGGTCACATTGGTATTTTCTATGTAATGTTTAAAAAAAAAAACTGATAGTGTTTTCATTTTCTGACTTCATAGGAGAAACGAGTTCTTCCAGGAGATACTGAGATATCTGGGCCCATCTCCAGGAAAAAGCAAGACTGGAAATGCAATTAGGTGGCAGAGGACAGACAGGAGTAACAAGATTGGGCCTGGGTTCCTGCGGGGTGCAATTGCAACAGTGAGCTGCAGCTGGCGAGCAGAGGGCATTGGTAGGGGTGGGCACGGCTCTGCCTGAGCAAACATAGGAGAAAGGGCACCAGGGCGAGAGCTTTCCAGGGAAGAGGCAAAGCAAAGGAAAACCACAGCTTTCTGCATGGACAAGTAGATGGAATATAAGAGCAATCGCAAACTTTCTCTTAAGAGAACATGGGAGATAAAAGCTTCATCTGCTTTAGGAACAGACAAGGATTAAAATTTATCTGATAACCCAGATAAACTTGAGCTTTCATGTAAGAATAATATTAATATCCATTATTTATTGAGGTGTTTATGCACCAGTTACTAATCATTTTCATGAATAATTTTGCATTAGATCATTAATCCTCACAACTACATAGATAAGAACCACGCTCATCCTTATTTTTTTTAGTTGAGAAATTTATTGTTGAACAACCATACAAGTTTTTAGCAAAATAATATAAAATGTGTATAGATTATTTTATGGCTGTGAAGACAAAGGTTTAGGAACACTAAGATGCTCAAGTGGTACAGCTGGAACCCAAACTGTGCCTGTCTAACCCCAAATCTATGATCTCTATATTTTCCAAAGGCGTGATATTGTTTATGTGCTTATATATTTAATTTGAAATATTTATTTACTTGGCATTGAGGATTGAACCCAGTGGTACTTTACCACTGAGCCATATCCCTAGTCCTTTTCATTTTTTATTTTGAGACAGGGTATCATTAAGCTGGTGAGGATGGCCTCAAACTTGTCTTGAACTTGTGGCCCTTCTGCCTTAGCCTCCCAAGTAGCTAGGATTATTGGTGCATGCTGCCATACCTGGCTAACTTGAAAAATGTAAGTGCATACATATAGAAGTTAAAATTAACCTTGGTTTTACCAAGTAAAAATAATATAACTCTTGAGATAAACACTATCCCCAAAGGTAAATGCTATTACCAGTTTAGTTTATATATTTAATATACATGTATACACATGCATAAACATGTTGTTTATGTATTTATGTATTATATATATTCCTTTTATTTATGTAAATCATCTTATAAACAGTTTTCTGAAAATTTCATATTAAAACCATAGATGTGTGTATACCCACATAAAACATGTATATATGAAAATACAATTTGATATGTGTTTCCTATAAGGATTGAAACAATTTATAGTTTACCCAGGACATAAGATCTCTTCTTATATTTTGCACCAACTTGCTAATTTTTATTTTATTATCTTTAAAAATTTTTTTCCAACTTGTTAATTTTTAAAACTTGTGTAATTCTGACAGTGAGGAAATGATATCTCATTTATTTTGCATATTTTGAGTTGTTATTGAAGAAGGAAGATTTTCACATATTTATTGCCCTTTGTATAACTAAGTTTCTTAAATATGTCTACACAAACATATTTCTTTTCCTAATGGTTTTACTGTTTTCTGTGTATGTATAGTCATACACATGTGTATAGTAAGTAATTTGGGACGGAAGGATAGAGTACTAAGAAGGAGTGTGTATGATGGAGGGAAGGGTTGGGATAGTGTGGATAAAATTTCCTTTGTCTTTAAAAGGATACTTTGATGTTCAAAAGAAAAGAAAAGAAGAACTTAAAGCACTTAACATCATTTCTCCAGATCATGATAGTTATTTTGTTTTCTTTTGTGTTGTTGATGACATCCTTTCCCATCTAAACTAACCCGTTTAAACCCACTCACACTCTTTCCTATCCCTCTTATAAAAACACTTCATTTTAAAATAGTGAAAATTGCACTTCTTCTGTCCTCTAAGGTTGCCACTGACTATCTTTAAGGCTTAAAGAAAGAGGTCTTATTCTGGAGTTAAGATTAAGAATTATCTGAGCTTTCTTTTAGTTAAGGATTCCAAGTAGGAAAGTTTTATAAAGAAATGTAAAAGCCTGAAATTTTACTTTCTTTTGATTAAAAAAAATCTAAACCTGCTTTCCCTCAGGGTATTACGTAAAGCACATCTGTTAAATCAGGATTTTTCTGATATAAATGGACGTGGGCTCTCTTGACAATTTTACCTATTTAAATTCTGTCACATTGCTATACATGTGCCCGCAGGGTCCTTCAAAGAGTAGGTACTATAAATCAAAATAAAAAATTCACTTGGCTATATCTTAACTATTATCCATGATCCATTAGAAATAATCCCCAAATCTTCATCTTAATCAAGTGTAGTTTTTTTAACCACAATACGTTTTTAGCAGCCAGCACTCTGTATTCATTGTAATTCAACGTTGTGCCTGAGCTGCCATTCGTAAATCACTTGTTATGCACTCCTGCTTTCTGATACCAGCCTAACCTTTTGCTATATCTTGCTGTCAAAACATTCCAATCTGATTTGATGCAATTTTATTCTGCATGTGTGCATCCCTATCTAACCTACAGAATGGCAGAAATAATTGGACTACATCTGAGTGGTTTTTTCTCTGCAAACACCTGTACTAATTAAAACTCCAAATAAATGGAAAATTCTTGACAATAGTGTTCATCATTAAGAGCTTCTTTTCATAGGCACAGCAAACAAGATGCAGACTGTACACAATGACTGGTCAAAGATGGGTGAATAATGGAAGCTTTATGTGCTTGAGCATTCCAAAGGATCCCATTTAGGAGTCAGCTAAGACACGATTCATTGGATCCATCAGTGGTTCTCACACTAGTGGCAGACTGGCATGAAAGGCCCACATGTACAGGCTCTATGAAAAGGTAGCCCTTTTGCTTCCTGAAACAAGTGATTCCATACCATTTCGCATCAACAGAGATTCCAAACCAGTTCCCATATAGATTACACACTTTTATTGACTTTTCCTTGGTTGTTTTTTAATAAAACACGGATCTTCTTCATATGTTTCCAACATACCTACCAGATTGCTTCTCAAAGGGCCTCTGTAACCCCATACCAAAAGCTGTTAAACAGATGTCCTAAAGGACATAAAAAAGGAAATCTCAGTGTAATAGAAATTTAATTAATGGTGTAGTCTTTTTTCTTCTGTCAACTGATACTTGAAACACAAATGATATATTTTGGCTGACAAATGTTTTCTTCTTTCTTTCTGTTTTTATACACATACTCTCTGAGAAGGACACAGGAAAGTAATAACAGCTGGCTTAACCCACTCTGAAGGTGAGACTAGAAATTAAGTCTCTAGCAGAAAACCACCTCATAACGATGTACAAATATTACATCTCAATAAACATTACACATAAAAAGAAATCTTATGCAATTTGCAAGACATCTATCTCTTTCTCTTTTCCACTCTCAGACAGTAGTCATTATATTCTTTTTGTAGACACAAGTCCTTTGCTTGTTCATAGGAACACAGGAGCTATCCTTTAGGTGGAAATGGAATACCTAGCTGGTAATTAACTGTTTGCTCTCCTGATGCACCTTCCCACCATTCAGATTCTCTGAGAAAAATTTAATTTTCCTTTTATATGTCTCATATGGGTGTAGTGTCAGTTTTCATTATTTCCTTTATCTGTTGTTTCCCTAGTCATATCATAGATGTGACTTGGGAATGAATTCTTTTAAAATCAAGAGGGGCTTATAGCCTTTTATTGCTTCTACTATTGAAATAAGCTAAAAAAAAAAAAAAGATGCTGGCATTTACTTATCTAGGAAAATAGTGTAGCATCATTTCAGAGAAAGATCTCAAATGTATCATGGAATTTCTGTAGGAAAATTAGACTTGGCTTCAGCATGTGGCTGGATGCCAAGGACCTAGATTAGTAAAAATACACATTATCTGCTCTATAGCAGTTTTTGATGTACAAAGGAACCCAGATTAGTGTACAATATGCATGATCTATCTGCGTTATGTATAAACATAGCGCACATCACATGGAAGGAAACTAGCATGACCCTCAGTTCTGTGGTCTGAGCAGGGAAAAGCAGAGCTCAGTGTGACCAGATTCAGAGAATGATTTAAGATATTAAAAATACATGGCGTTATGGGGTGATCCCTTTCTTTATTGTTGCTAAGAGATAGATGCCAAATGCAGTACTGACTGTATATTTGAAGGGTTACAGCGCTGTAAGTCCCCAAAGTACTCCTTCATGAAATTTTGTACAGAAGTTCTGGAAGGTAGGAACAGAAGTATAAACATTCACTATTTCATTTAATACATTTAATTCATGTAACTGCATTTAATGAGTGGAGTTTTAGGTATGGGAATCCAGCTTGCCATGATGACAGCCATCTTTGTTATAACTGCCATCTTGCCCACCATTGACCTGGCATTCATTCCAAACCCAGGATAAACAAACTCATTAAGACAACTGAGCATTTCATGCTGGCTACTAATGCCTGGACTTTTTCTTAACTGATGTGTGACATATAAGAGTTTTTGAGAAAAATCAGTACATTCTTGTTGGTTGTAGGCTACTTTTGTTTAGCTTAGCATATAAGCCCTCTCTGTGCCCTGGAGTTGGAGGTTCTCATGTCTTGCTGACTTCCAAGACACACTATTGCCCATAGGCCCTAATAAATTTCACCAATGAAATCCTAGCTCTGTCTGCCTCTTTCCTCAATCTCTTGATACTTTACGCCTTTGGCAGTGGGTTTTCATACACTAGGATCTGGTTTTCATGAAATACTGTATGCTAAGTGTAAAGAACCATCCACACAACATCATCACTTCTTAGAGCTCAGAGCCAAAGAGTTCTTGTGAAGGAAGTCATGTGAACATATAACTATGATAAAACTTGATAAGAGTGATAAAGAAGTGTTTCCAAAGTGCTGTGAAAAAAAAGGGCAAGATAAATTCACTTTATTTAAAGGGAGAAATGTTCCTGCTGACACTCCCTAACCCCTTTTCCTGGAACTTATTGTCACTTGTTATAGTATATATTTACTCTTTTATTAACATATTTTTAGCTTTGTTTTGTTTTATATTGTTGACTTTTCCATCCATAATGTAATGTAGATTCTCAGGGAATGCGAAATTTTCAACCCTATTTAAAGTGTGTATTAGTATCCCAGATAGTGGGTGACATCCAACAGTTACTAAATACTTTATCGAATAAATGAAAGGAATTTATGGTGGGTGCTCAATTCTGTATTAGATGTTAGAAATACAATGGGGAACAATATCTTCAGTGAGCCAGACAAGCAGCTTTCATTCTGTGAGGGGGAGAGAGAACCAATCCACAACACACAGTCATGTGTTCACATAGTGGTGAGAACTACGAACATAACCACAGCAGACACACATAGGAAAAGGGTGTTGATGACTGAGGGAAGCCAGGTTTCTCTGAAAAGATGATATTTGAATTGAAATCCAGATCATGAGAAAGAGGAAGCTATGTGAAGATGCACGGGACGACAGGTTATGATGGTTTGACTGTGTCCACTTCAAATTTCAAATGTTGAAACTTAATGGCCAATGTGATGATAGTAAGAAATGGAGTCTTTAAGAAGTGATCCGTTCATGAAGGATCCTCCCCTTGTAAATAGGAGTAAGGCCCTTAAAAGAGGCCCTGTGGTCCTTCCAACTTCTGCCCTGTGAGGATGCAGCAATAAGGTGCCATCTTAGAAGCAGAGAGGAGCCCTGACCAGATAACAAATCTTGTGATTCTTTGCTTTTGGACTTCCCAGAACTCAGAACTCTGAAAAGTAGATTTGTACTCCCAGAGACTCAAAGAACGAATGTTTCTCTTATTTGTGGAGGCTTGGATGAAAGGTTCTCAAACTCACGTATTAGACCCAGCAAAGGCGTAGAAATACACAATCTAGGGGAACCATAGATATGTGCGGGGTGGGGTGAGATAGGTGGAGGGGAGAGGGAAGAAGGATAAGAAGGGATTTAGGGAGATAATCAACAATGTAGCACACTCTTTACCCCCGTAAGAATCCAATTAATACTTATGCCATCATTTAATTCTGGAACAATCTAAACATTTATATCACTTGTAGGGGGAAAATGTAGAAAAATCAAGAGATTGGGGAGTGGGTAATGTGGGAGTAATTCTGGTTTAAGAATAAATGCAGATCATATTGTTAGTTTGTATGCGTTTATGATTGTACAATAACCCAATTCCTTAATAAAAATTAAAACAAATAAATTAGGTAGTCTTGGGTATTTTGTTAGAGCAGTACCAATGGACAAGGCACAGGCTTTGTGCTACTCATGAGCCAGAGAATCCTGTGTGTCTAGAATGAGTCAGTAAGAAGAAGCGATGGGGTGGGAGGTGTCAGACCACACAGGACATTGCAGGTGAAGGTAGGAAGTTTGGAGTTTATTGTGGTCTTGAAAGGAAGTCACTAAAATGTTTCATGCCAGGAGTGTAATGATCTGATTTGTTTTGGAAAGTACATTTGCAAGTAGTTGGGAAGGCAGAAGGTGGTTCAGGCAGGCTTTTTCAAGGAGTTTATTACAGGGGTGTAAAAAAATATGAAGCCTGCTTGGACTAAGGTTATGGCAAGGAGAATGGCAAGAACTGATTGGAGTCTAAACATGTTACGGAGGTAGAACTGATATCACTTGATGACAGATTCAATGAGGAGCTTGAACAACTGAGTTAATAGGTCAATGATGGGGGATTTGCCTTAGTTGAGTGGAAATAGAACCAGAACATTATAAGAGGTGAGGAAGGATGGTGAGCTTCCTAAATCTGTTCTTTGGAAACTTGAGACAGTAATCCTGAGAAGAGTATCCTGGAGGTTACAAATTTACAGGGTACTTTAGTTTGATCATGTGGCTGAGATGAGCAGGAGAGAACCTGAAGGCAGTCTTATTAGCCTGCAGTTGAGAGTGATTAAAAAATAGCTTTGGAAATAAGAAAGCTTAGAAATGTTACCGAAAGTTGGTAGCACATTGTTTGTTCCAAGACACTTCTGAAACAACTGTTGTACTTATCAAATGCAGAGGAAAATCATTTATACTTGGGTGGAGCAGCATGTCAACATAATAGCTAATAGACTGACTGCATTTTCCACATTGTAGTTACTTGATTTTATACTACATACTCAAAACTTTTTTCAAGCATTGAATGTAATGGATGAAGCAAAGAAAAAGATCTGAATTTGATTCAAATTTGGTTTCAAATTAACGAGGCCAAAACTACAGTGCTACCAAATATGAGCAGGAGAAACCAGAGAGAGAGAAAAAAAAATGAGAGAGAGAGACTAATGTAGCTCTCTGATCTAGTGAAAGGACTTCATTTATTAAGATAATTAAATACAACATTTTCACCTTGGGCTTAGAAAATGTTTTCATGTCTACATCTGAATACAAGAGGATGTGGTTTACAGGAAATTCATTTAAATATAATGAATTAGCAAAGCTCATATTGTACTTAAAAATCGCTAGGAAGCTACTTCATTTCTCAGCATCAGTTCTGTACTGGGAATAGATCACTGTCTTGATTCTTCTGGAAAGATGACCTTTCTGGAGCCTTCCCAGGAGGATTATGGGAAGAAGCTACATGTCTGAGTCTAGTATCATAAAAAAAAAAAAAAGGAAGAGCTGAGATGTTAGCAAAGCTACAATTAAGTGCATTCCTTTATTCATTTGGTGCATTTGAATTGTAGTCAAGCCTAAAATGATATGATATGATAGATCTTCAAACATCCTTGACATCAGGGACCATGTACAATTTATCTTTCTATGAGCACTTAGCTCAGAACACTTGGTGAATGAGATGAATAAACATCTGATGAAGGAAAAAGTGACTGTGGCTACAATGGGAAGAGAAGCTTCTTGGACAAAGTAGAATTTTAATTTGTGCTTTAACAGAGAGATAATCTGCATAGAAGTGGAAAGATATGAGGAATTACAGCTATGAGTAAATTTGCAAGATTTGCTTCCAGATCCAAATGTGGACAGACTGATCAAAGACCATCAATCCATTCGTCTGTTCAACCATTTACTTAGGACCCATTGTGTTCTAAACACTGTGCTACCCGTTAAGCTTGCATGGTAAATAAAATACAATCTCTGCCCTCATGAGGCTTACACTCTAGTGAGAAATAAGTAAATAGAAGGTAGGTAACTGAATTCAAAACCAGAACAAGAAAGAAAACAGCTTGCACTGATAGGATTTAGAAGATGTGTGGTTGTCCAGGGAAATCCTTTCTAGGGATTGATATTGAATCTGGATGAGAAGCAGCCAATCATTCTATGAGCAGAGAATTTAGCAGGCAGAGGTGGAAGTTGACATGGTTGATGTTTCAGGCAGAGGGAAGAACATGCAAAAGCTTATGAGACAGGAAATATCTTGATTCTTTTAAGAACTGAAAAGAAGATCTGTACATCAACTGTTGAGGAGTAGATTTGAATAAAAATGAGACATCTGAGTGAAGATCTTCTAGAATAAGGAGGAAGTTGACAGCCTAAAAGGGGGTGAGAGTACTGGTAATATTCATTCCTTTGATAAATATGCATTGTTTCAGTTATTATTCTGGGAATTGTGGAGATAGTAGTAAGGAGTTTGCACAGTAGAAGGGGAAGACAAATTAGAAAACAAGTAAAGTGAATAATTGATTTCAGGTCATGATAAGTACAATAAATCTCTTGAGAGTTATGGTGATTACAAATGGAAGTGAGAGAAGGCTGTCAAGTAGCAGAATCAGTTGAGCAGCCTGAAAAAAAATTTTTTCAGGCAAAGCATGTGCAAAAGGCCGAGGACCTGGGGCTGGAGAGGTAGATCAGTGATAGAGCACTTGCCTGGCTTGCATAAGGACCTGGGTTCAGTCCCCAGCACCACATACACAACTAAGTGTCTGAAAAACAAAAGCACATGAATAAATAAATAAAATTGAGGATCTCTTCAAAAGATGTCTTGGGATCTACTTGCTCTGTGTAGCTTTTTCCACTGTGGCAAAATCTTGGGATGTTCTCTGTCCCACATCTCAAAGCGTACTTCACTCCAGTGTGCCCCAGAGGTACCTGCCAATTCTGGGAATCCCAGGTCATCCCTGGATCACACTCTACCCCCTCTCTCTCCTTGAACTTGCCTCACTTTTCTTTCTGTCACCCTTTACAACTCATATTCCCACTTTAGCTGCATTGCCAGAAAAAATTTCTTGAGAAGGGTTCAGTAGAGAGTTGTAGGGCAAGAGGAAACCCCAACAACCAAAAGCAGGAAACCTGTGCGAACGAGTTCAGATCAGGAAATGGGTGTAGCACAGTTCACTCCAGGCACAAGATTCAGTTCAACAACCTGTCGCCAGTTTCCTGCAGCAGGGCCTGTGGGCCTCTGGGCCAGGTGCTTGCATTTTCCTCAATACATGTATGCACATTTGGCCAGAGAATGTGCTTACTAAATTTGGAAGCAAACGTATGGGTCATGTATGTGCAAGGTAAGAGTAAAGTGGAGAATTAAGTTCCCAAATTCAACCCTAGATTTTATCATGTTATTAAAGATGGATGGAGATGGTTACAAGATGCTATTTAATGTAAAACTATAAAAAATACATATATATTTTACTACAGAAGGAAGACATCCAGGGATTAGATGCCACAAGTATTAATCAATCACCAATTATATGCCAAAACTCTGCTTGGGAAGCAGATTTAATTCTTACAGTGAAGCTTTGAGGTATGCCCAATTTTTCCACTTTCCCAGTGAAAGGTGACATACTGATAACACCAGCCATGCACTGGAAAGGGGCAGAGCAAGGGTGTCGGAACAAGGTGTCTTCTGACCACCAATCCTGAGGTCATCTCACAGACCCGTTTTCTCCTCAGCACATGACAACAGTTGGCCAGGAGCCTGGTGAGCAGTTACAAGCAGTGGTGTTTACTCCTGGCAAAGACGTGGTTTAGAATATCAGCATTACTTCTTTCCAGTGGTATAACTATGGGCCAGCAACTTTACCTTCCTAAGTCTCAGTCTCCTGAAACCTAAAATTGGAATAGCCCTCTTTACCCCACCAGTTCTGCATCTGTGGATCCAACCAACCAGGAATTCATATTATATATATATATATATATATATATATATATATAATACTGAATATTATATATTTAATACTGAATCTGCATGGAACATGTAGTCAGACTTTGGTTAATCTTATTTTGGAAAAAATATAACAACATATAACAACTATTTACATAATGTTTACATCATACTTGGAAGATTGGGCACTCAATAAATGTGAGCTACCTGTCATCTCAGAGGAGAGCACTGAGCCCTTGGGTCCTGTTTTTTTTTTTTTTTTTTAAGAGAGGGACAATGAGAAAGAACGAATCAATTTTATTCAGTTTTTCATGTGTCATTGCTCCCACACTCTGTTCTGTATGTGGTGCTGGGGTTCGAACCCACATACTTGCACATACCAGGCAAGCACCATTAACCACTGAGCCACCTCTCCAGCCCCCTTAGGTCCCCTCTTTTTAAGCTTGGCCACATCCACTAGCTTGTTATATTCTTCTGGACTGGAAGAGATGGGACACATGAGATGCTAGCTGGCCAGGAATGGGGGCTCCCCACGACAGATGCTCCCTGCTCTCTCCATGCAGAATGAGTGCACTGGTCACCTCATTAAAGCATACACTTCTCACCCCTGGCCTCATGTCTGGCACCATCAGAACCAGCAGGAGACATGAACTGCAGCCAGTTGGGGCACTCACTGTGTGGAGACGCATCCATACCTGAACTCTTCTGTCAGAGAACGTTGAGGTTTCACAACTGAAAAAGGCCTCATGTTGGAATCAGAGTGCTGCCTTTTAAAAATAATCACAGCCAGGGGTGGGATAGCTGGGTCATAAGGTGGCTCCATCCCTAATTTTTTGAGGATTCTCCACACTGCTTTCCAGAGTGGCTGAACCAGTTTGCAGTCCCACCAGCAGTGTGACAGTGTTCCTCTTTTCCCACAGCCCCCCCAGCATCTGTTATTGATCAATTTTTTCATTTTTGCCACTCTAACAGGAGTGAGGTGGTATCTCATTGAAGTCTTGATTTGCATTTCCCTTATAGCTAATGAAGTAGAGCATTTTCTTACATATTTATGGGCTTTCTGGACTTCCTCTGGTGAGAAGTTTCTTTTTAGATCCGGAGTCAATTTATTGATTGGATTATTTGTGATTTTGGTGTTTGGCTTTTTTAGTTCTTTGTATATTCTGGGTATTAGCCCTTTGTCTGAGGCCCAAAAGAGTTAGAATCAGCATATTATAGTGATGTGGCTTCATCAATGTTTATAGCAACTCAATTTACTATAGCTAGACTATGGAACCAACCAGATGCCCCTCACTCGACAAGTGGATTCAAAAACTTTGGTACATATATACAATAGAATACTCCTCGAGAAAATGATATTATGGCTTTTGCAGCCAAATGGATGGAGATGGAAAAAATTATGCTAAGTGAAGTCTCTCAATCTCAGAGACTCAAGGGCCGAATGGTTTCTCTCATCTGTGGAAGCTAGAATACATTCAGAAGCAGTATATTAGATGGCTAAGCTAATAATAACCTCAAATTGTATGATTCTTAATGCAACAGGGGGATGATTGCCTAGGATACTGGGTGGCATAGGGTGGGGGACAGGGTGGGGCTTAGGAAGAATATCTAGGAGATTGGAGGGTGGGAATATGGGGGAATCATCTCAGAAGGAGATCTCTGACCTCCACAAGATATCCATTTAACTCAGATATCATTAAACTCCATTTAATTTCTAGGGGAAACAGCAACATGGGGAACCCAAGCTGGGCATCCATGACATGGCATTAGCCTTGGATAACTAAGTATATATACATTTGTTTTTGATTGTTTGACAATGTTTCCCCCTCAACTGTAACTCCATATTCATCTAATAAAAAATAATAAAAAAAATAATAATCACAGCCCTCTTGTGCTTATTGACAGCTGAGGAGGAGGAAGATTTGTACAAGGATCCCACATGCCATGTCAGAACATAACTGTGCATGTTTGAATTGGACTCTTGTTAGGAAGAAATTTGTTTCTAATTTAATTTTTTACCCCATCAAACAATTACCTTACCTAACAAATTATGCTTAAAAGTTAAAAATGAGTGAATCACATGATCTTTGAAGTTAGAGAATGAATCTGAAAAGAATAAAAAGAGGAAATTAAATTGTTCTAAGTATGCCAAAAGGACCTTATGTATTCAGAAACTCATTTACTTTTCTCCAAATCAATATGCAGCGCTCAGCACAGAGAACTCTCAGAGAACTATTGAATAGAAAGCTGGGAAGATAACAGCAGTGATTACAGCGTGTGATTGTGCAGCTGTGAAGGCATCCCCTCCCCTCCTCCTAGTCTCCTCCCTCAGATTGGTTGCTATGTTAATATTTTAGGCTTCAAGGACCAGAATTAATGCATTCAGTCTTGTCTCTGATGTGTTGGTTTTCTGTCAAAAATTCCTGACAGATTAACAGCCAATGAATCAGGATAATTAGATATGGAGACACGCAGGCAATCATGCAGTTCTTGGAATTATTGGGCACCGCAATCTCCTGCTTGGATTCAGGGCTTTGACACAGGATGACCTCTCCTCCCCATTCTTCTACAGGGCAACAATTATGAGTTATAAATAGGCTGCTCAATTATTTTTTTCTCTGAATACTGAGTATGAATGATGGTGTTCTTCTATTTTGATGAACAACTATAACAAAAATCAGATGCTATTGGGGAAAGCACCTGGAGGAGAAGTATCTCAAAGCCCTCAAAAGTGACGAAAATCAAGTCAAGAGCATGTAGCCAGATCACCTTTTTTCTTCTTATTTTTATGGTGATGTAGTAGTTTTCTATTAATAGGGATCCAGGGAGGTAAGTAACAATCCTCCAAAGAATGTTCCAGTTCATTCAACCTTACAGTAAAAACAAGGAAGCGTTGGGGAAAGATTAAAAAAACAGATGAAATTGACGGCTGCAGAGGACAGTGGGAAACTACAGTGTTTCCATGAGCCCCGTTCTCAGTCCCTCTCCCACCGCACTGCTCCCTTTTCCATTGAGATTTTTACTCTTGAATAGAAACGTGGAAGAAGACAGATGGGGAAAGAATTATACAAGAATCTAGCTGCCAATAAAGATAGCACCTACTTCATGGTCAGAAGTGATTAATCTTTATGACTTTTCTTATCACCATTTGCTCAAGAACAGTTGAGAACTAGGTCATGCGGCTGGCTGTCAGCAGCCAAATCTTCCTGATCCAGACTCCCTACTTCTGCCTTTTAATTTCTGGTTGGTTCCTCCAATCTAGATTTCTTTACTTGCCTCTGAGAAATTTACATAAGCCCTGAAAAACTTGTTTTTAAGAAAAATTTTTAAAGAGAGAGAGAGAGAGAAAATCAATTTTATTTATTTTTTCATCTGTCCTTTGTGTCTCTGACACTTAATTGTGTATATGGTGCTGGGGTTTTAACCCGGATCCTCACGCATGCCAGGCAAGTGCTTCAACCGCTGAGCCACCGCTCCAGACCCTGAAAAACTTTAGGAAGGAGAAAATGCTACCTTGTCTAACCTTGTGATCACTGTGTATATGAGGATGATTTTAATGTTTTACCCTCAGTACCAGGGACTGAAGAGAGGACTTGAGCAAACTAGCTTCTAGGCATGCACTCTACCACTGAGCTACAACCCCAATTCCTGAGAGGGTGTTTCTGAACCTGAGTAGGCCACCTGGGACCCATACCTGTAAGGACATTACGCTCTGACGTGGGCAACTTTTTGAGGTCCACTGCTGTGTCAACAGGATCTTGGAAATGAGGGTGAGCTGGGGGAGGAGGAAGGTGGGGAACAGATGAAATCAAAGAAGAGCGATATTTCCCTTCATTTTTCTTCTGAAACAAGCAAAGGTTGGTTAGTAGTGAGGGAGGGATAAGTAGGAACCAAGCTGGTGTAATAACTTATGAAACCAGCCATAGTCAAAGACCTATGAAATATACCATTCACCCTCGGAAAGACGGTTCCCTGTGCCCTAGGAAATTGCTTATGATTGAGATGTTGGGTAATACCTATGCTTTACAGCAACCATTACTGATTTACAAATGCTTGTCACTGTCACAAGGCACCAGACCGCATCTTCTTTGATTTACAGCTATATTGGCAGTGACAGACGTAAGTAATTAAATAATTAAATATGCACATAAATCTTTTCTCCAATTGCTTGTCTAAAAGTTTCACTTTTCTAAAGATTAGACAATTTAATTTTTAATGTGGTTAAATTAGAATAAAACCTAAGAATAGACATATTTGAACATTTGAAAGAATGTATTTTCTTCCTCTTATTATGAGAGCAGCATCTAAGCCTCCCCACTCTTGGTTCACTCAGCCATTACTAAAACTTTAAAGGGGAAAACAATTCATTAGATTAAAAGGGCTAAGCATTGAAAGGCATTAATTTAATTGTCCCTTAAAATGACCAACTAAATTTAATAAAAAAATGAAAAATAGATAACACACTCTTCCAACTCTTTCTTATCTACAGAAAGGAAAAAGTTGTGTAGATAGAGAAAATATTGTAATATATGCATGATTCTAAAAATAATTTTAATTTAATTTTTGAATGCATTATAGGCATTTTCATAGAAGAAATTAGAGAATATATTGTTGGGCCACTTAACCATCTGGTTAAGTTGTGTGTGACTGGAGATCTTTCTCCAATCCTTTCCAAGAATGAAGATAATTATTTCTACATTGTAGGACCACCAGCCTACTACAGAATTTTTGTCAGACTCTAGAAAGGTCACGGGTATCACGTGTATATGTGATTACTCCTGCCTACTGAATACCCATCTTAAAGATTTTTAAATTTTCTCTTGGTGGGCAGTACGTGGAATTGAACACAGGGCCTCAGGCTTGCAAGGCAAATGCTGGACTATATTTTATTTTGAGACTGGGTCTTGTCAAGTTGTCAGGCTGGCCTGGAATTTGTGATCCTCCTGCCTCAGCCTCTCAAGTTGTTGGAATTACAAGTGTGTGCCTCTACTTAAGCCCAGCTTCCAAGATACTTTAAAAAATGTTTAAGAATATTTTCTTTTTTTCAAGAACTATAGCATGTGTGTACAATAGTGAGTCCTTTGATCTTGCTTACTTAAAATTTTTTTTAAATAAAACTGGTAAGAATGAACATAGATATTACCAGGTATACACTACTAGAGCTAGATTTTGATCTAAATTTCTGAGTAAAGCAATATGTATAATAATTGAGCACTCACTTTATAAAATATTTAATTCTACAAAATGTTAGTCAAGAGCTTTTGATTAACCTACTAAATTTTCTTCAGATCAACTCTGACCAGGTTGTACTTGAAAAAGCTGACGTCTACTGGGGCAAAATTGTGGCAAAGTGTATCATACTGTGTTTGAAACATGAGAATCTCCCAGGTGGGACTTGGGATGGCACCACAAGTAGCTAGAATTCAAGAAGTGATGAAAGCCCAGGGACACAGTGCAGGAAAAGAGAGCTAATGACGAAGCAAGTCTGCATGGCGTCTGCTATTGTTATATTCACCAAAGGCAATGGAAAACTCTCCTAGTATGGGGTTGATTGCCTCTTCTTAGAATGAAACACTTCTATTAAAATATCTTTTAAAATACCTATATTTTGGGGCTGGAGTGGTGGTTCTGGTGCTTGCCTGGCATGCATGCAGATGTGGGTTCAAACTCCAGCACCACCTATACAGCAAAGTATTGCAGCAAAGAAAGCAACGTGGAAAACTAACAATAAAGTTGATTCTCTCTTTCTCTATCACCATCCCTCTGTCTTTTTTTTTAAATACCCGTGCTTTAAAATGTTTTATTAGATATTTATTGGCACACGCTCAATTTTTTCCCCAAAGTGGACAAAAATATTTGGAGGCCAGTTCCTGAAACAAATTAAAATTAAATTTATTTTATTGAATGAGACATGTAAAACGCATACTTTTTCTTCTCTCAAAGCAGCAAGTTTTGAAGAAAAAGAAATTTCCTAGAGAATGAGAGAGATTGGGGCTGGAGCGGTGGCTCAGCCGTTACAGTGCTTGCCTGGCACAAGTACTCGAGTTCAAACCCCAGCACCACGTACACAACGAAGTCTCCGAGCAACAACAGCCACGTGAAAAACTAAATAAAACTGATTCTGTCTTTTGAAAAAAAGAATGAGAGAGATTCATAAGTCTTACTGTTTCCTAGAATTATTTATTTATTTATTGTGGTTCTGGGGATCAAATCTGGGGTGTCACAAATGTTTGGTAAACAAACTCTTTACAACCGAGATACATCACAAACCCTTATAGCCTATATTTTAAATGCATGAACATATATATATATATATATATATATATATATATATATATATATAAATGTTTTTTAGACAGTCTCTCTATTGTTGTGCAGAGTGGCCTCGAACTGATCCTCATGCATCAGCCTCCCACATGGCTGGGATTACAGTCATGAACCAAGGTGCCCAGCTATTATTTTAATATTTATATCAGCTTTACAAATCACTATTTTAAACTATTAAGTCTGAAAAAAAAAGAATTCAGTCTGCAGAGAAATAAAATTATTTTGCAGGTCATTAAGCTTAAGATAACAGACTCGTTTCATTTTATGTTCCAAATCTAGCTCAACAGAAATCGGTGAGCTCCTTTCAAAGCCCAGGAAGAAAATCCCAAGTAAGCAGGCGAACACAGGTTATTTTAACTACCTATATTGAAGAGTCTTAGCAATTTTGATTTTCTTTTTTCTTATTCATATTTTCCTGTTCTGTGGTTTCCATGGTGAATTCCTGTAACGCAGGTAGACTAATCTTATCTGCCTTTGAATCCAACAGTTCCTGAGGTGATGGATCACAGCAGTCTATATCAAGCAGGGAAGGCAAAAGATCTAGTTTCAGAAATCTGCCCTCAGAAAATAAATAAGCTTTAAATAATTAAAAAGAAAAATCAGGTTAAAAGATTTAATGAGGTTTTATCCTCATAATTAGTCACATCATTTTATTGAAAGAAAAAAGAAAGGCTCCAATGAGCTTTCTATGCCATAATAAGTCAGATTTTGCATGGTGTGTTGCCGTTTACAAAGCTTTCTCACAGATAATTTCATTTTAATTTGTGTGGTGCCTGCTTATTTTTCTGTCCAATTTGGGAACTCTGCTGTGATTAATTATCATCTGAAGCTCAAGGCTGGCTACGTACAGGACTTGGAATAGCAGGTGAGCTGTCTTGAAATATAGCAGAGACCAGTCCTGGAAGCCTGGAAGGTACTTGTTCCTGCACTGGTCCATCTCTAGTATGAACTCAGAGCCAGGACTGCAGAGGCAACATCAGGGTGAGCTTTGCTGTACTTAACTTGATTTTTTATTATTTGAAATAGTTTTCTGGAAGATAGTATTATAATTGAAATTTAGTTTTAAAACCACTTCATTTTTATCACTGCTGCTTTGAAGTATTTGGTTTTTGGATTGGAATCCTCTTAAAAACTCTCTTTGGAGTCAACATCCGCAGAAATGAACATAGGAAACAATTGATCCACATAGTTTTACCCTAAAAATACTGATCAGGTAAAATCAAATGTTTCACAAGTGAAAATAGCTAACATTCTTATTTGTAAAATTCAAATAAGATCCAGTTTTGCTTCATGATTTCCATACCGCCACCTGGATGCACCAGGCTGTTCGGTGACAAAGTGGAGCTAGGTTTGAAGTTTCCTCCTTTGTCTCTAGGCTCCTTCTCTTTTATCCCCCTGGGACTCTCTGTCTCCAATTATTTTATCTGAAGCTATGTCTGAACATGAATAGACAAATGGAAAACTGAGGCAATTACATTATTAATTTGAGCAGAAAGAAAGAGAAACACTTTGCCAAAGTTATCAGGAAATTCCTGGCAAACATCTTTTTCTATTTCAGTGATCTGGAAGATTGCCTAACTTCTTTTTTTGGGGTGCAGATCTGGTCTGTCACATGGCTCTGGTTGCCTCATTTCCTGCTGCCTTAGACTGTATCTATTCTAAGAAGGCTAAGCCATGAGAGCAAGGTTTAGTGGGTTTGAGGTAGTGTACTTAAGATACCCCTTTGAAGACTTAAACTGATGTTTTAAGTCCTTAACTGATCTTGAAGCCTCGTACACCAGTCATGGTAAACAGAACCAACTGACATATTCATTCATTCGTTTGCTCATTCCTTGTTTATTTAGTGGCTACTCTACACTAGTTCTTGGGGATACACAGATGACGGTGTCTTGGCAACAGTCCTTGAAGAGTCAAAGATACATTAAAAAGCAGTTTCAGCCTGTAATCCTTGCAACTAAGGAGGCTGAGGCAGGAGGATCACAAGTTTGAAGCCAGTCTCAGCAACTCAGCAAGACCCTGTCTCAAAACTAAAATAATAATAACAAAGGGGCTGGGGAAGTAGCTTAGTGGTACAACAGTTGCCTTGCACGTAGAAGGCACCTGGATTCAATCCCCAGTACCAAACAAAAAAACAAAACAAGACACAAAATCAGTTAAAATTCAATGCAGTAAGTTTGAACAGTGATTCCACTGTGGGCAAAAGCAGATACCATCTAATAGTTTCAAAGAGACAGAAGCAGAAACACCAAACGGGAATCCTCATGAAGACATTTTTCCTGCTTATCTTGTATGTTGCTTCCTCTACAATCCCTTAAGAACGGTTTAAGGCAGATTCATTTGCTATCCTTAGTCTCTGGGAGTTCTGGGGCACACATTTTCAACGGGCCAGGGTTTGGCAGAGGTTTGTCGTGTTTCCCTGCCAAGGGCTCTTCCTGGCAGATGGCAACAGCTGTTTGTGACTGAGTCTAAGACAGTACAGGAGGAGCCCTGCAAAATGTCCTTTTCATTACACTAATGACTTTTTCCCTGAGAGTGGTTTTTCATTGTATCAGTGCATAATTGTTTTTGCTAATGCATTTGCTCCCATCATACAAAAATCTAATTACTCTATGTAATGAATCATTAACAATTTCCTTAAATTCATTTCAGTGTTTGCATGCTGGTATTCAGTGTATGCTAATAAACCTAAAATATTCATGCCTTAAATCTGAGATTGCAGACTACGTTCAAAAATTTGTTTTAGTAAATGTACATTTAAATCTGCATTTTGTAAAGTACTGAGGTGTAAACTCAGCAAGATTTTTCTGGAATACATCGTGCTAATTTTCTATTCATTTTTTAAGCAGAGTTCTTTTATCTCCTTTATACCCCATTTTTGTTTAGACACAACAAAACGACACATGGTCACGTTTAGCTTAACAGCATTAATTGGTGTTTAGTAATGAAAGAAGATCAAAAGTGACTCATATTGAAGTTTTCACTTTGATTTATCCACATTGAGGTTCAACCTCTGCTCCATTTGCTGAAACAGATATCAGGAATAAGCACCTTATTATTATTTTTAATCAAGAAAGGTGAAATTAAACATTGAGTTCCATTCATAAAAATATACCACTATAAAATCAGAATCCTTCCTCAGTATTGGCCACTATTTTTATTAAACATAGACTCTGTTCTAAGAGTCCACCTGTTCTGTTAAAGTGTTTAGTGTTCCCCATTTCGATTAATCGCCCCCAAAGCCTATGAGGTCAGTCCTATTATTATCTTCATCTTACAGATGGGAAGCACTTTGGAGAAGGGAAGCCACTTGCCCAGGGGCACTGTTGCACTGTGGTTCTTGACTGTGGGCAGTTTTGCCTATTGGGGATCTTTGGCAATGTCTAAGGACATTTTTCATTGTCACATCTGGGCAGGGGGAACTGACACCTAGTAAGGAAAAACCAAGCATGCTGCTTAATATCCTGCGAAACACAGGGCTGCTCCCACAATGAAGAATTATCTGGTTCGAAATGTCCACAGTGCCACGGTTGAGAAAGCATGGTGAAGCAGCTGTGTGTGATGCCCTTGTCATAGCTCCGAGGTTACTGATGTCAGAGCAGCTATGGTGGACAGCTGTGGTGGACAGTTGTGGTGGACAGAGGGGTGCCACTGAGTTTCACTCCAAGTTGTTTTGCTTTTCTGTCCCAGAACTTTCTTTGAAACACCTGTGCAGGTGTGGTGTGAAATTGTGTGAGGTTATCTTCTGGCAGGGGTGGCAGGGAGACCCTCAACCAGTGTTTAGCTTTCCTTTTCTTTGATGGGACAATTCTGAGAGTATTCTGTACAAACTCTCTGTGTCTCCAAGGGACCGATAACCACTACGTACAGCTGTCTGCTTGGACCTCCTGCCTTGTCCTGACGGTTGAGGATTGCCCTGGGGCTGTGGACATCTATGCAATGCCAAACTGTGTGTATTGCTGGACTTTGGAGAAAGCCTTGGGGAAGAAAACCAGAGAGACACCACCACATGAGCCTGAGGTGGCATACTGGTAATCACATTGAACTGTCATCCTAACTGGCTGAAATCAATAATGTACACTTGATCAGTATTTATCCCTCCCTGGTCTTACTCCCCATTCCCCCTCTTCTCCCTAGGCTCTCCCAAATAAATTCTTGCATGCAAACCTTATTTTAGGCTCGGCTTTTAAGGGAAATCAAGCTAAGGCACAAAATTAGTAAGTCTGCTATATTATGTGGTAAATACAATTAAACACACTAAAAGGTGAATTTCAGTTCGTTTGTGGCCTTGGATGTAGGTGAATATCAGTTCATGTGTGGCCTTGAGTGTATGATTTCCACGGTCAATTATTTAATATTGCTTTTGCAGGACTCTAAATAATTTTCTCTCACCACTTTTTTTTCTTCTGGATCCTATAACTATATAATACACACACACACACATTTTCCCCCCGTACAGAAGTCCTATTGGCCTGAAGGAGGGACTTATTCATCTTGGCCTATTGCAGATTCATATTGAGAACTTCAAGTCAGCCTTTGCTGTTTGGAAATCTTTCCTGAATCTTTTAACAGCCTCCTCATATACTTCTTGTTCTTTTTAACCCCCAAACATGGCTTGATTAGCCCTCCTTCTCAAGGATGTCTCAGTGGTTTTATACCCTCTTCATGAAATATTTTCTTCTTTCAATTTCCTGTTACAAGGTGTTCATTGCTGCTGAACTCTCTCTGTAAGCTCTGTTTTCTTTAGTCCCCTGGCATTTCTTTTTCCTCCTTCCTTCTAGTTGAGGACAAGAAAACTCATCTGTCCTCACTCTCCGGGTGAGCTCCTTACGTGTTTATGAGTGTTGGCTACATTTTTATTTCCAGGTCTTATATCATCCCAAAGTCCCAGTGTCACTCTTCATTGCCTGCATGATCAGCCTGTTAGGTTAGTTACAAGGAAGCAATGTATCTTTGAATAGTATTTTTGCATTTTAATATACTGTTTCTAAAAATCATATTAAACTCATCTCTGGTCCTCAAACTGCTGCCACTCATCTGTTTTATAGTGAGAAATCTCAAAGTCATTTTTAACTACTTCCTCTTTTCCATTGTCCATTTTGAGGGAGGGCATTGCTGGTTGTGTCACCAGTGTCCCTCGCCCTTTCCCACTTCTCTCTCCCTCTTAAAAGAAAGAGGGAGAGAGAAAGAGAATGAATGGTTATTTTTTTTTATTGGGTGAGAGAGCTTTATTGAAGAATAATATGGTTCATATAATTCTTACTTTAACTCAGAAACAATAAATTTGATAAGGTAGTTATTAATCTCATATTGATAATCATACCACCATTGCAGTCATGTGTTGTTTAATAATGGGGCCACTTTCTGAGAAATACTTCATTAGGTGATTTCACTATTGTGCAGATATAGAGGGTTCTTATGAAAACCAGGCTGATGCCACTAGGCAATATAATGTTACAAGGCCACCATGATATACGTTGTCTGTGGTGAACTGAAACACATGACTATAACTAACATATACTTCCTTTGTGCCCATTCTTTTTTTTTGGTCTAGTCGCATGACCAAATATTATATTATTTTGTTAAAATCTTGTAAGGTTGCTTAAAAATAAAGAATGGTTATTTTTTAACTGGTTTTTGTTTTTCTTCCACTTAGTTGTGTGTGTGGTGCTAAGGATTGAACCTGGGTCCTTGCACATGCCAGGCAAGTGCTCTACTGCTGAACCGCAACTTCAGCCCTTCCTCTTCTCTTAAGGAATCCCAATTTTGGTACAGTATTCAGTCCTCTTTTAGGAAGCCCAGGTGGCTCAGAAGTCAAATCCCCTCCCACACCCAGGAGTGCACTAACACAGTCTAAGAAGAATTCCCTTCCTCTTGCCACATTGATTCAGCCATTCCTGTACAATCACTTCTGGCTGCCAGGTTCAAGAAAAGATTCGTTAGTGATCCTGAGTACTTTTTCCTTGCTTTTCTGGAGAGCTTTTGGAAGTCCTTCTTTCCTTGATTTTTTCTGAGGATACATTCATGTGTGGTTATATGGCACTGAGCCATTTTGTCAATACCACCTTGAGGCTGAGGCCAACAAATAGAACAGTGCTGATCAAATGAGGCTGAAGGAAGTGGAGCAGGAGAAACTGCCTCTGGGCTGTCTCAGCAGACGCACTGCTGTTGGATGTCCAATGACCAGTAGCAGTTGATCCTGGTTTATAGTTTCTGTTACTTGCAGCTAAAGGTTCTCAGTGAGAAAATGCTCTACCTCATTCCCTTTGAAAGCAGTCTCAGTCTTTCCTTTCCTCCTCATGATCATTGTCTTCTCTTTAATCCACATCCAGTTACTGACCCTCTCCTATCTGACGGACACTCTTTCACTCCCTTCTTCCTAAAGCATCGTTCACACTGGTGACAGATGACATTTCCTAAAAGACAATTTTCATGATGCCACTCTACTCCATAAATGCCTACAATGCCTTCTTTTTTGCCTTCAGCTTTTAGTCCAAACTTCCAAGACTTGTTTTCCAGGATTTTCATAATTTGACTTCTTTTTGTGGATTCAGCATGTTTTCCCAGGGAGCAGATACCTTTCTTCCTGATGTTCTCTGAACAGAGAAGCATTTCCACTACGCAAATTCAGTCTTTGCTTTTAGTTTCTATTGAGGTTCTAGATTCTCTGCAAACCTCTCCTGAATACTCAGACTTTCTTCATTTAGTCTGATAGGACCAGGTGCTCAGCAAGGTAGTAGATCTATGAAGACAAGTAATCATAGTCCCTCTTTCCTCTGGGGGCAGGCAGTGGGATGCAATAATTTTCAAAGTTTTTAAGTAAATTTGTCAATCAGAATCTTACAGATATCATCAATCCATATATATAGAATTTAATTACTAAGCAATGAGGCTGTTCCAATTGATGCAAAATTTGAAATCAAGGTGTAGGGATGAGAGTAGGGGTCTGATATTTAACCTCAAAATGTATTTTCTATCTGTATTTTATTCTGGTAACAGAATACTGGAGCTGGAGCAGTGGCTCAGCGATTATTGCGCTTGCCTGGAAGGCGCAAGGATGCAGGTTCAAACCCTGGCAGGCCTCACATACATAATGAAAGCAACGTGAGAAACTGAATAAAATTAATTCTGTCTTTCTCTCTGACTGTCCCTCTCTCTAAAAAAAAGAAAAAGGAAACAGCATAATACTAAGAAAACTATGACTCAAGGACTGGAGGTGTGACTCAGTAGTAGAGTACTTGGCTAGCATGCACAGGGCTCTAGGTTTGATTGCCAGAACTACCAAAAACAAACAAACAAACAAACAAACAATAATAAAAAAGAAAGAAAGAAAGAATTGTAACTCATATATAGTCAAACAACCATGGATGTTAACAATTTTTAACAGTTTACCTTGCAAATTCAGGATTCTCTTAAACAGGAACAAGACATTTGCATAAAATTAATTTACATAGGCTAACATGTTAATGGTAGATACTCGTGTGATAAATTTGATGTGTATAAATTGATATTTATTTACTTATTGTGGTACTGGTGATTGAACCCTGGGGTGCTGTACCACTGAGTTACATCCCCAGCCCTTTTTATTTTTTGAGATGGGCGTCCCAGTCTGGCCCCTAACTTGTGATCACCATCCCTCAGCCTCCTGAGTTGCTGGGATTACAGGCATGGATCATTGCACCCAGCAAGTCATTCTTAATTTAACATATAGTTATTTACCACCTACTACATGAGAGGTCTTATTCTTGATCAGTTTTTTCCAGCTAGTGATAATATGCCAAGGAAGAAAATTGATTATGATGATAACCCCCCAAAAGCCCCTTAGATATTGAAATGATTTGTGACCCTCCCAAAATAAATATACACAGAGTAGATCCATGGTATTAAAATTTCATGGGGGAGTGATTAGGAGAAAAAGATGTCCAAAAAAGTCTGAGGGGATCAATCATGAAAATTATTGATGAATTGAGAAGCACTCTTTGAGATACTGGATAAACAGGAGTGAACAAAATGAGGAAGAAAATCCCCATCTTCATGGAGCAGATATCCTGGTAAGAGAAGGTTAACATACAATGAACAAGACCGGTTAGTAAAACATATCATGTTTTTTGAAAAAAGATGCACAGAACAGTGTGAAAAGTAAACTACAGAAAGGAGATAGGAAGTGGACGTGTAGAAGGTCCAGACCAGGGCATGCTCCCCACCAAGGGAACCATGAATGTGTGAGTACAGACCTTCACCTTCAGGAGTGAGGAGCAAGTGAGGAGGAGCTCTCCAGCGGCACGGGTCACACCCAGACCCTGAGGACAGGACTGACCTGGCACACTGGAGAAAAAGCAAAGCAGTTTCGTGGGAGAAGATGGGGGAAGGGTATTCAAGTCCAAGCCAAAGTTTACAGGGTCCGGGGACTGGAGGGGTGGCTCAGTGGTTATAGAGCTTGCCTGGCATGAGTGAGTACATGGGTTCAAACCCCAGCACCCGTACACAACTAAGTATGAGGGCCATGTGAAAAACTCAATAAAAATTGACTCTGTGATTCTCTCTCTCTCTCTCTCTCTCTGTTTCACTGTCCTGTTCTCTTAAAGAAAAAAGTTTACAGGATCCAAGTCACAGGGACCATGTAGGGATCTTGTCTTTAACTCTTATAAGAAATGATTACAGTATTTAGAGGAGGAATCATCTAATGTGGTTTACATTTTTACCAAGGTCATTGTTACCACAGTGCTGAGAATGGATGGAACTGGGCAAAGGGGACAGCAGGGGAATGGATTGGGCTGCCATGGCAAAACACACAGGCTGAGTGTCTCAAACAATGGGCATTTATTCTTCATGGTTTTGAAGGCTGGGAAGTCCAAGATAAAGGTATAAGCAGGGTGTGTTTCATACTGTAGTCTCTTCCCTTAGTTTGTAGGTAACATATTCTTGCTGTGCATTCCCCTGCCCCTTCCTTGGTGCATGTGCTCTGGGGTAGGAGGAGAGAAAACTCCCTTGAGCATCTTATAAAGAATAAGAAGGGCACTGATCCCAATGTGCCAGGGCCCCACCCTCACAACCTCACCTAATCCTAGTTACCAAAGGTCTCATCTCCAAATACCATCAGACTAGGGGTTGAAGATTCAAAATATGGATTTTGGGGAGATGTAAACATTCAGTCCATAACAGGAGACTACTGCAGTAATCCAGGTGAGAAATGGTGGGGACTTGGATGACGTGGTGTGGCAGAGAAGTGGATTGACTATGGAGAGTGAGAAAAAGAGAAGAGTCAAAAATGTCTAGGGGTTTTGGAAATACATTTTACTTTTATTATTTTTTCTGTAGTTTTCAGTATAAATAGTTTAAAAGTTGAATAGTATAAAAGTTGAACAGAATATAACACACCAAAGGATCTAAGATCCTTTGCAACAGTGGAATTTGAAAATCTTTGGTTCAATGCATTTCAATTTGTAAATAAATGTCAGGGGGGCATTTGGAATTAAATTAAATTTATTCTTGTTTGACAGAACAGCTGGTGAAAACTGGCATTTAAATTATAGTCTCTATACAAAGCTCAAAGACTTTCTTTTTTAGAGCATATTAAGGTTCACAGAAAAATTGAGTGGAAAAAGCAGGTTTTCTGTTTACCCCCTCTGTTCACATGCACAGCCTCCTCTGTTACCACCACCCTATCAGAGAGGTATATTGGTTACCTACAAGGACACATCATTACCACCCGAAGTCCATAGTTCACTTTAGGATTCACCCTGGGTATCGTAAATTCTTTTGGTTTCAACAATACCACTATGGTATTATACAGAATAGTTGCTTTGTGTTCCCCTCATTTGTCCCCCTTCCTCTAACCTTTGGCAACTACTATCTTTTTACTGTCTCCAAAGTTTTACCTTGGCAGTTGATTTTTAATTAGAAATAGTAAGATTGAAGGCTGGGAATGTAACTCAGTGGTAGAGCATTTGCTAGCATGCATGTGCCTCTGATTCCATCCTCAGCACCCTCTAGGAAATCAATAACAATATTGAATATGTAGTTATTATGATGTTTTTATTCACTTAGAATCATTTTGTAAATACTTTTAGATTTTTTAATCTCATGATCATCATTTTACAGTCATCATTTAGTAGCTGCAGATAGTCAGTCCATCATGTTTACTGGTAGATTCTTCCTTTTTTTTGTTGGATAATGTATTTTTGGTCTTTGTGAGTTATACAAACATTTCTGTTTAGTTTTTGGTTTTTGTTTTTGGTATCAGGTATTGAATACAGATGTCCTTAAAGATGGAGTTAAATCCCAAGTCCTTTTTATTTTTTATTGAGACAGGTGTTTGCGAAGTTGCTCAGGCCCTCACTAAATTGCTAATGCTGGCTTTAAACTTATGATCCTCCTGCCTCAGCCTCCTGAGCCACTGGGCTTACAGGCCATACATCACTGTGCATAGCTTCTGTTTAGTTTCTCTGCTACATATTTCTCTCATCCTCTGTCAAAAATGTATTGATGCAGGGGCTGGAACAGTGGCTCAGCAGTTGCAGTGCTTGCCTGGCATGTGCGAGGACATGGGTTTGAACCCCAGCACCATGTACACAACAAGTGTTGAGCAACAAAAGCCACAGGAAAAACTAAATAAAATTAATTCACCCTCTCTCTCTCTCTCTTAAAAAAATAACTTATAAAAATCTAGTGATGCGGGGCTGGAGCGGTGGCTCAGTGGTTTCGGTGCTTGCCTGGCAAGCATGAGGGCCTGGGTTTAAACCCCAGCACCATGTACACAACTAAGTGTTAGAGCACCTAAGACCATGTGAAAAACTGATTAAAGTTGTTTCTCTCTTTCTCTGTCTCTCTCACTGTCCCTCTCTCTTAAAAAAAAAATCTATTGATGCATGGTAGCATCAATTCACCTATCTGCCTTAGCTCTGATCAATGATAGTTGCTTGATTCTTCAAGCTGTTGTCCAACATTTGCATCCTGCCTCCTAATAGCTGCTACTCCTGATCTCATGCTACTGAAGAATTATTTGGTACAGTGTGAGACACAGACTTAATGATAAGAGAGAAGACAAACCCTGGAATAATCAAAAGATTAAAAAAAAGTTGCGTATTTTCTCTTTTGATGAAATCCAAAATCATAGTAAATGCTCTCCCAAGATATCCCTGGATTACTTGATAACAAAAAATAAAGGCTGGTTGTTGTTTTCAACATTGAAGAAAAGCAAACATGAACAGTAATCACAACATTACTAGGATGAAGTGATGCTTTTGTAAAAGATGTGATGTGGGTTCAACTAGCATCATTACTGTGCCTCTTGACTTTGGGGCACATTAAATCTATCAAAGCTAAGATTCCATACAAATACAAGTCATATTCAATGGCAAAAGCTCAAAGAAACCAACCAAAACGAGAGAGCTTGGTAGTTAGGTGTGTATATACCCTGCAGAAATCAATTTATGAAATATTATGAAAGAGGAGAGAAAACTATTTCCAATTCAAGGAGAAATACAAACTGCTTAGGAGGAAGCATGACAAATTGGAAAGCTCTGTCTAGACAACATTTGAAAATGCTGCCAAAGCGTACCAAGTGCAAAAGATTCAAAATAAATAGAAAGGTATATTATTTTCTGGGTATGAAAAAGCCAACATTATAAAGATATGAGTCAACAGAAATCGCCACAGTGTTTTAATTTTGGAATCACACAAGCTGACATTAAAGTTCAACTGAAAAATAAAAATCAAGAATGGCCAAGAGAACTCTGGAAAGGAGACTACCTGTTTCTTATATTCAAATGTGTTTTAAACAAAAAAAATGTGGTAGTGGTATGAAGGTCGCGTTTTCATGGCACGGTGTTGGGCCTGTTGGTGGCGTCTGTATCGATGTATAACCTGAACATGCATTTTTGTGTTGATTCTTCCTTCTTCTCTGTTTCTCTGCTACCTCTCAACCTTATTCTCTAGGTCACAATTTCCAATCAAGCACTTGTGCAGAAGCCTTTATTGCAAGCTCTACACACCTGGATTTGGAGGGCAGAGTAGAAGAGGAGACAGAGGTAGATAGGATCAAGAGCGATTCCAGCATTTAAGCTTGCTTGGGATGCTTGCATTGGATCTGTAGTAATTTATATCTACTGCTACATGACAAAATGGTAAAAAAAAAATATAAAGATTCACCATATCATATAGTTGTGGTGGGCTAGGAATCCAGGAAAGGCTTAGCTGCATTGTTCTGGCTTAGGGGTTCTCATGAGGTTGTAATCAAGATGACAACTGAGGCTGCAGTTATTTGAAAGATGTCTGGGGCTGAAGGTTTGTATTTCAAAGTGGCTCACTTAGATGAGTAGAAGTCGGTGCTGGCTATTTGCTGGCAGAAGGTCACAGTTCTCCATAAGGGTTTTCTGTAAGACTCAGCAGCTCAGCAGTGGACCTTCTCCAGAAAAAGCCATCTGAGAGAAAAAAATAGGAGAGAAATCACAATGCCTTCTATGATCTAGTCTAGGACATGGGATGCCCTGGGGACATGTTAACCCTATTCAGTACTGGAGGGTACCACACAAAATAAGAAAACCAGGAACTGAGGATCACGGGACACCAGCTTGGAGCTTGGTCACCACAGCATGCCTTTTCCAGTTACCAGTGAGGAACTTAGGAATATGTAGGTGTCTGAATAAATCTCCTGACTTCAAAGCAATCAGACTGAGGGAAAATTTCATGAAATAACGAGAACAATATATCTTCCATAATGAATTCTTTTCTTCTTTCTACTCCATTAGATTTCATTGTCAATACATGCTCTGGAACGTGTAACTTGGATCGCAGTATTGTGAAATAATTGGTGAAATCCACAGGGTTGGTAGCTATATGCCAAAATTGTCCTCCCTAATGAGTCATTTAATGTAAAGCAGATGGATTAGTGATGCTTTCAGCCTCATTTGTTGAGTATTAATGCTTGCTTTCCTTGTCCTCTTAGCAGTGTGCGTGTAATCTGCTTTAAAGCCACACTGATTTCTAAAATTTTATTGTCATTTGGTGCTTATCCTTTTATCATTTGAAAGGTCCTTCCAATATGATAAATGGACAAAGTCTCCATTATTCAATTAATGAATTAATGAAACTGATATTTAGTGAAAACACAGATGGTATTTCAAAATAGGCCATAGTTCTCAATATTGAATATGCAGAAGAATTACCCAAGAAGTTCGTTTACAAATTCAGCTTTCAGGAACCCACCCACAAAAACTGATTCAGTAGGTCTGGAATAGAGCCACCTAACCAAAATTTTAAATAAGTAGGTGACTTGATTCTGAAATCTGTGACCCACAGGATGATGCAGGGTTGTATTTTAATGCAAACTTTTCATGAACCTAGTATCCAGCATTTTGCAGAATCAGCTGAGAGGGTGAAAGGCTTCTGACAAGAGGATCTAATAAATATAAGAGTGGGGTTTGTTGTTTGTTTTGCTTTGTTTTGGTACTGGGGATTGAACCGAGGGACACTACATCACTAACTGCATCCTCATCCTTTTCATTTTTTTATTTTGAGACAGGGTCTTGCTAAGTTGCCCAACTGGCCTCAAACTTGCGATCCCCCTGCCTCAGGCTCTCCAGTTGCTGGATTACACGTGTGTGGCAATGTCCCTGGCTCCAAACATTCAACTTGTTAAAAAAATTATTTTTTTTTTGGTTGGGAAATGTACAAGGTCAGATTAGAACTTTCTGTGGCTAAAGAACAAATATTTGAAGAAAGAGGAAGTTCTGGGCAGAGCATCAAGGTCTGGAACCAAAAGCATTTCCTCCTCATCTCATCATGAAAATTCAGCCAGTGACTTACCATGGATGGGGTGCTTAGAACAGTAACAGTCACAGAATACAACCTCAACAAAGTGTTTGATGGATTATGATGATAATATAAATTTTATCATTCAGATAGGACTGGAACAAATATTATTCCCTTGGAAATTAGTAGTTACCATCCATTAATAAGTGAGAAAGGATTAAGTATTGATTTTAGACCCTACTATGTATATAGTTTTAATAGTTTATTTACTATAAGAATATAAACACAAAGAATAAAATGTATACATTTCTTATCTCAATGAGTCCAGATATCATCAAAGAATATCTAATTGCTGCAAGTTAAAAAACATGGACAAATAAATCAAAAACACCTCTGTATTAGTTTCCCAGGACTGTTATAACAAACTACCCGCAAACTGGTTGCAATGAACAGCAGATATTACTTTTCTCATAGTTCTGGTGTCTGCCAGTCTGAGATCAAGGTGTCAGCAGGTTTGCCCTTTGTGAAGGTCATGAGGGAAGTGTTTATTTTGGGCCTCTCCCCTTGGATGACAGGTGGCTGTCTTCTCCCTGTGTGTGCACATCTCCTTCTCTGTCCTGTCCTAATCTCCTCTTCATAGGAGGACATCAGTTATAGTGGATTAGGGTACACCTAATGACCTCATATTGACTTGATTATATCTGTAAATATCCTATCTCTAAATAAGCTCAGAGACACTGGGTGTTAATGATTCAACCTGTAAATTTTGGGAAGGGCAGAGGTCAACAAATAAAAATGAAAGTTCTTTGATTTCTCTTTGCAAGGTCTTATATTTTTAAGGGTTGGAGTTGGGACTGAAGATCCGCTGAGAAGTATGTTTAGAACAGGACACACACACACACACACACACACACACACATGCACACACCAGAAAAAGCACGAAGACTGCTTTTCCTAGAGGCTATTTTTGTAGTAAGCCTTATTTATTTATTTATTTATTTATTTATTTTTAGGGGAAGAGGTTTGTGGAACTGGCATTGTGAGCTGCAGAGAAGAAGAAATTATCTTTGCCCTCAAAGGGCTTATGTTCACAGGATACAGAAGGGGGGCATGCATGAAATAACAGTCCACAAGTACCTGCTAGTTGAATTGAATTTGGCTTAGAATGTGACCAAATTTGATAATTTGGGTCGCACCTGGGAACTGTACCACAGAAGATACCCATCAGCACTTCATTGCTGTTACTAACCTGATGTTCTTCTAGGAAGGCTTTATACAAAGTAAGAGTGCATTACAAGCAGAGAGAAGCAGCTTAATGAAGTAAAGCCAGTTGAGCGTGACTGTCCGGAGTTGCTTATGTTGTGTATAATCTTTTTTTATTCTTTTATTCAGAAATGTGTTTGTTGGACAATCAAACAAGCTTGTAATGAAATAATATAATATATATATAAATTCTGAAAATTAGATTTACCCCCAAGAACCCCTCCCCAATTACTCACCCTTATCCCTCCCCCCACCTCCTTCCCAGTACATCTCTATGAATGCCTTAGGTTGTATGACATTACACCTTATCCAAATTTAAAACATGATAATAGACTTCCTTTCTCAATGGCCAGGGTCCAGCTCCAGCCTCCATAGATGAGTGAAGACATTCGACCGTTGGTTCTCTGGGTTATGGTTATTTCACTCAGCATTATTTCTTCCACAGCCATCCATTTACCTTCAAAGGCTGCAATATCATTGCTTCTAATTGCTGAGTAAAACCCCATGGTATATATGTACCACAGTTTTTGGATCCATCAGATCACCATCTTGAATCCCCCTGTTGTGTATAATCTTGAGTAACAGGGTCTAAGTGGTCAACCAAGTTTAGTGTAAAGCACTTTACAAAGTTTTCCCTCATTATTTTCTTTGTCTCTGAATTTTTGTCTTTTTAAAATTATGCATCATTTTGTAAATTCTCCTAAATATCTTTTGATACAAGACAGGGAACAAATACACAAAAGTGCTTGGAAGGGGTGTTTTACTTTGTCTTGCTTGCCATAGGAAAATACTTCTGTAAGTCAAAACAGCCTTCAAAGGCTTGAAACTACAAATAAGAAATATGAGCAAAGGAAAGGTCAAATAATGGGTAAAACTAAATCACATAATTTAGATAGGCTGGATTTTTTTTTACAAGAGAGTGGAATTGTGTCAATTTAGTCAATTGTAGATTCAATAGGAGAAAAGTTCTCAGATCCATAGCTGCATGCATTTCATGTAATAAACTAAAACAGAAGTGAATAATAGTGATTTATGGGATTCCTCTTGATTCTGACATTTCATTAGTTTTATATAGAACTAGCATTTCTGGAGCATGCTTTTAACAATGTTTCTTCATTGTACTCTGAAATATATATATATATATATATATATATATATATATATATATAATGTCCAACCAGTCATCTCCTTTCATAATTTTCTGACTTCCATCAGGAAAATTGTTGTACCATAAATAAGAGGCTTGATCTCTTTTCAATTGTGTTTTTCTGAGATATTTCTGAAAGTATGGAAAAGAAAGACATAAATATAAAAACTCAGGACTCAAAACATACTTCTTACAAATTACATGTAAGCATGCACATACCCATCTCACAAAATTGGTTTGTGCAGTTTTAAAATAGATAATGGAATTAAAATGATATGCCTTTATTCTTCCCATTGAATTGAGTTTTTTCTTGTGTTTGCAGAAAATTTAATTACATTTCTGAACCAATACAATTCCTTAAGAATGAGGAAACAGAACTTCATTTTGTAGCAGGACATTTTTATTAATATGGTTCTCTTAATTGCCTTAACATCTTTTTGTTTTTATAATAAGTGGTAGGAGGCACAAAGGTTTAAGAAAGGTGGAGAAAGAGATTGTTGCATGTGGCAAAAATTTATGGCTTGCTGGCTGCTGTGGCGCACACCTGTAATCCCAGCGACTCAGGAGGCTGAGACAGGAGGATCACAAGTTCAGTCAGCCTCAGCAACTGTAGCAAGGTCCAAAGCACCTTAGGGAGACCCATCACAAAATGAAATGTAAAAAGGTCTGGGGATGCAACTCAGTGATTAAGTGCCACTGGATTCAGTCTTTGGTAGGAAAAAAAAATCTATGGCTTGTCTATGACATTTTGGCTAAACACTCTGAAACTGAGTTTACATCTTCAGGGTAGTGGCTGTGTAGCCAGCTTGATCTGGGCTTATATCTCTGCTTTGCAAAGGAGTTGGAAGGAGCTTCTTTACTTTTTCTCCACTTGTGCAATTGAGACAAAGATGGATATATATCTATATATATATATATATGTGTGTGTGTGTGTATGTGTGTGTGTGTATATATATATATATATATATATATATATATATATATACATAAATGTTAAATATTACCAACAGTGGCCCTTATTTCCCCGCAATAGTTAAAAGGTTAACTGATTGAAATTAAAATTTAAAAAATGAGAATAATAGAATCTTAGACTTGGAGAGATTGTGAAGGTTAAATTGGCCAACTACCCACTCCAAGCAAACATCTTTGACTTTATAGCCTCTGCCTGAGTGCTGTCAGCGAAGGGCGCTCACCATCTGCTAGTGTACTTGGCTCTGTGATGAACTGTTTTAATTACTACCATATTTTCTATGTCACCCACTGCATAAAATACTGAGACCCTGCCCCAAAACTAACGTTAGAAAAGGCAACAACTTATTGCAGTACATGGCTTGTGGATTTTACACTTGTAAAGCTCACATAGCAAGGAAAATACAGCAACACCATAACATCTAAATGAAATATTGCATGCCTGGGAGCGCATCCTTTAGAAAACAGATGGCTCTTTGTTGCAAACAAAATATGATTATGGTGTTTGCATGCAAGAAATCTTATGCTGTCTAATTAGAAGAATAAGACTGGTTGTAGCTATTTAAGAATGGAAGTCTTCTTCAAATCAGGAGAGAAATTCTGCACTCTTGACTATGCTATTAGAACATTGAGATACAAGTAAAATATATCTTTAATGCATAACATCATGATGTTCAGATCTATGTAATAGAATGCATTCATATGCAGATTTGTTTCAATATATACCACTTTGATCAAGATATATAATGTTGGCATCAAAAAGTTAGCATAACTGATGTTGTCATCACTGGACCCTGTATGTTTAGTGTTTATCTCCATAAATGTTGCTTTGATATTTACCATTGCATTATAACTCACCTTCATGTAATAGAACATTTCTTTAAAATTTAAGAGGAGGGAGAAAACTTAAAATTTGGGAGGGAGAGAACATAGAGATTAGGTGGGTTAGCAAAACCAATGAGAAGAAAAAGAAAGAGTGGGGCTCTTTCTGAGTTAAGGATCTTCTATTGATGAATCTTCTATTGATAAATTAAAATAACTTTGTGTCTTTCAACTTGACTAGGTTAACAGAGGCTTTTGGAAATGTCTAGAGGTATTTTTGGTTGTCACAGCAGTGGTAATTAGTAGAGGCACTTAGTAGAGCAAGGAATGCTACTAATCATCCCACAATGCACAGGATATCCCCATCTGGCACCCAAATGCCAGTCCTGGCCCTCCAAGACTGAAGATGCTGCAATTTGAAAGTCTAAATTATATCCCCTTATGTGCATTTTATCAATAGATATCTGTATAAATGAATTTCCAGCATAATAAGGCAATTGTTGGAATTCTACTCAGATTCTATAATTTAAAAAATAGTTAATTCCTGAATGTGATATGAAATATTTCCACCTTAGACCTGTCTTCCTTTAACTATAGCAGAAATTCAAAATATATGGACACCAAATCTGTAAATACTTTAAGCCCATTTGCATGTTGTGGGATTCCACAGATTACTCTGGATAATAGCAGTGTAGGAGAGGGAAGACTTCCGCTTTACCCTCTGAGGGGTCACAAGTCTATGAAATAAATTGACAGTGGATAGATTAATAAAAGAGAAAGATGTAGAAAATTGTTATATGCATGTGAGTATTGAGAGAAGGAAATGACTTTAGGGGAAAATCAGTGAGCCCTCAGTTGAACAGAAGGATATTCTATAACAAAGTCTGTCTGGGCTTGGTGTCGATCTCCGGTCTTCTAACATCTGAGATGAGTGTACTTTCCCCTGGTTGATAGGATTCCTGGAGAGGAGATTCGTGAATGAGTTTCTGCTAATTTTATTCTTTAGACAGATAAAATAAGACCAGAGAAAGCCCATCTGGCATTCCCTTTTCCCCAAACACCTTAGTTTGGAGTCCAAAGCAACATATTTGGGGGTAGTATTTTCTGAACTTATTCAGCAGCAAAATCCAAACCAATGTAGGGCACAGAGGCTGCAGTAATTTAAGTTGTAAATATTGGAGCAGTAATGAAAAGAACTATACAGAATTTAGCTGTAAAATTAGAGAAATGGATAGAAGCTGGAGCAATCTTACCTTAGCCTGGGGGAATTGTAGCTCAGGAGTCAGAAATAGGAAAAACAGCCCAGAAAGCAGAACTAAAGGGAAATCTACCATCTTCAGATCCTAGACTAAGCTGGAATAGAACATATACTGCATAATTCTCATCTGTTTGGTCAGTTAGTACCATGTAACCATATACCTCAGTGTCATTCAACAATAAGTATTTGTTTTTCTTGGTTCTGCTGGCTTTAAAGAGTTGGCTAGTCTGGCTTGGACTCGGTTGAGCGGCTTTTCTTTGAACTTCAGGTTTGGTTCTGATCTTTATTCTATGGTAAGCTTGTATACAAGAGTGTCTTCTTGGTCCATTTTCTGTTGCTATAATAAAATGCTTGAAGACTGACAATTTATAAAGAAAGGAAGTTGATTTTGGTTTATGGAGGCTGGGAAGCCCAAGAATATGGCATTAGCAAGGTCCTTGTGCTGTATCATACAAGGCTGGAAAGTGGAAAGGCAAACAGGCATATGTGAGAGGAAACAGCACAAGGGGTGAACTCACTTTGTAACAAACTGCTCTTGTGATAATGTCCTCCCACCCAGAAGGATTCATTCACTCCTGTGGGAAAATGGCATCACTCCCCCAAGGTGGGCATGACCCAAACACCTTTTAAAGGGCCCATCACTTCTCAGCACTGTTACATTAGGGACCAAATTTTCATACATTTTGGAGAGGACCAACATATGCAAACCATAGCACAGAGGGATTGCTTTTCATGGCAACGGCAGAAGCATAAGAAGATAACCGCAAACTAACCGAGCATTGGTGAAAGGAAGTTGCAGAGGCAACCTGAAGTCACAAAGCAGAGCACTGCTCTCATGGAGGAAGGGAGCAGGAATGAATATTTAAAAAAAATAATGTATCCTACCACAATTGAACTTAAGACTTTGTGATTTCAACCTTTACATACTCAACTACAATATTCTATTTTTAATTCTCTGAAAGAAGAGACGGTCGTGCTAATGAGCAATGTAGCCGGCCTCCTCGGTTCTGAATACTGTTTTCCTCTAATTGACGTAAGTAGATGAGCACATCAATTTTTCTCACAATTGCATCTCTGCCATCTGCTAAATGTAAATAATGTTTCTGTCGACCCACTATTCTACATTTTCTGGGGGGAAAAAAGGTAAAAACTTGAATATTTGAGAAAATCCTCAGTGGAAGGCAGTAATGAAGATCTCATCATTATGGAATTATTTATCCTTGAAAGCTTTTCTGTAGTTATTTTGATGTTAGTTAGAACATTTCCAGAATAGAAAAAATAAAATTGGCAGGATAAGCATTCGATATTTTTCCTCATCTCTCCCTCCAAGGGATATTACATTATAATTTGTTTAGCATTTTAGTAAACCCATTAACCTTTCACCCTAGACTTAGAAAATGGGTTTGATGGTTTAATTCTGTTCCCTAAGGAGTCTATAACCACATCATAAACTGCATCGCGTTAGGCATTAATTGGAATGTATTTCAGACCAAATTCAGAGTTAGGATAATGGAAGTACAGAAAATAGTTACTGGAGGAGAATAAAGGAAAGAGAAGGGGAGAGGGGAGAGAAGACGGGAGGGAAAGGGTGAAGGTAAAAGGGGAGATAAAATAGTATACTTTGCACTTCTAAATACTAAATAGTTCCCAGACAATCAATAAAAACTGGAAAAGTGAAGCAAAGAAAAACAGTGGTCAACGGGAGATCAGTGTAAGAAAGGGAGCCCAGGGTGGAAGCTGGCGAGCACGGGAAGATGCGCGGGGAGGGATGTTGGTCAAATTAGATTGTTATATTGTGTGCATGTATGAATGTGTCACAGCAAGTCCCATAATAATGTGCAACTATAATGCCCCAATAAAAATGTGGGAAAAAAGAAAAGTTACTGGAGGAGTCCCAAGAAACGTGTCCATCTTTGTTCTTGCTGATTCTGAAGTAGTTGTGTCAATTTCCACTGATGTGAGCAGAAATACAAACAGGACTCAAATAGAAAACTGAATTTTTAAAAATATTCACTTAAAATAAGCCTATTCTCTTTCTTGTACGAGATTGCCACTGACACACTTTATTTAATCTCTGACAGCTCTTTTAAGTACTCATGGTTCTCCAGATGCTGTGATGTTTAGGGCTTAGAATTAAAAGGAGAGCCCCAGGAGGGAAGATTTCAGTTTCTAAACAAAAGAAGTCGGCCTTTGCTTTCTGTTGCCCCTTTCACTTTCTGACTTGACCCTGAAAAGCAGGAAATACATTGGTAGATTCATCAGATTAATGTGGGAGGGGAGAGCTAACGAGCATCTGTTGCCTCATTCCCCACACAGGTGTGATTATCGATAGGAGTAAAAACCTCAGGAGAATAACAACTACCTTGTACCTACCTGCTGTCTCCTACCTGGGTGGCATGCCCACCTCTGCACTACCCACCACATATGACATGCAGGGACAGTGCCTATTTTGCACCTGACCTTGTGTTCCATCTGCTTCCTAGCACTAGGATACCAGGACCCTAGGAGTTTCCATCACTGTGGAGGTCACATTTGCCATCTCCAGTCCCTTGGGACACTGGGTGCTCTGCTACCTAAATGACTTGACAAATGTTAGTTACTCTTAAAACCATACTCAATTTCCTTCATCTTTCTTGTGTTTGGTCAAGGATTCCTCTCCAGTCCAATTTCCAATATTATAAAGATGTCAGAGGACCTCATCTGATTCAGAGGAAGAAGAACTTCTGGGAGAGGAGAAATGTGGATGCAGCTTCTAACCTTTCCCACAGTTCGTGGCTTACAAAAATAGACCTCATTTCTAATAAAGGCATAAATTGTTGACGAGGTAGAGCTATGTTATTTTGTGAACTGGAAATGGGTGAGGAAGGAATGGCTGGTGATAATATGGAAGACTCATATTTGACTTCTATATGTTTTTTTGAAAAATGAGTGGGAAAAAACCCTTGGGGCACCCATTACAAGTTCCCTTAAGAGTTATAGTATATTAGTTGGTCTTCTGAATTATTTTTTCTTTTTGCAAGAGAATTAGGAGGTGGGGTAGTGTGAGTGGAAAGGACTGAGGAAAAGCATTTAAAAGAAAAGGAAGTATTAAATAAGAACAGGAACAATGCCATTAAGAAAGGAGAAAATAATTATATGTATTGGGAAGCAGAATGCTGGTCTTGCCAAATGAGAGGGAACATTAAACACTGAGTGAAACTAAAAGGCTAATAGTTACAATTAGTAACATATTCTTTGGAAAAAAATACCCACTTTTAAAATCATGCAGACAATTTAGAGTTACTTTACGTGTTACTCAT
The DNA here is from genome assembly GCA_004027875.1 of Aplodontia rufa. Taxonomy (NCBI): domain Eukaryota; kingdom Metazoa; phylum Chordata; class Mammalia; order Rodentia; family Aplodontiidae; genus Aplodontia; species Aplodontia rufa. The sequence continues at coordinate 138,040 of PVKS010001035.1, forward strand.
GATAATCTACAAACATAAAATTTTGGCATAGGTAGGGATTTTTGAAAAAGTCATTTAGTAAGTCCCTTACTTTACAAATTTTTAAAATTGAGGCTCAGAGAATTTAAATGACTTAATATCTGTTGGTTATAGAACTCGTATGTGAATGGACAGTCCCTAATTTAATGGTCTGTAGCGGGCTGAACGATGACCACTCAAAGATGCCCACGTGACAATCCCAGAACCTGTGAATGTGCCCTGTAAAAGGTAAAAGAGACTTAGCAGGTGTGATTAAATTAGGGATGTGTGTAGATGGAAGCAACGTAATCACAAGATCCTTGATAGGAGAGACAGGAAGTCAGGGAAAAGAGAAGTCGTGATAGTGGAAACAGCACTCTGCGATGTGCTTTAAACGGGAAAGAAGAGGTCGCCAAGGAATACAGGTGATCTTGAGAACTTAAGACAAAGAAACAGTCTCCCCCAGAGCCTCTCCAGGGGAAGCAAAGCCCTGCCAAGACCTTCAATTTATTCCATGAAACCCACTCCAGATTTCTAACCTCTAGAAATGTAAGATAATACATTTGTTGTTTTCAGAGGCCAGAGTAATGTTTTTTTTTTAATAGCAGCAATAGAAAACTCATGCATGCTCTTTCTGTTTAAGTAGCTTATTTTCTTTCATTAAAAGAATCCTGGGAGTTATTAAAAGAAGTGGAGAAATCTAAGAACCATACTAAAAATTCAAGTTGCTGTACAGATAAACCGTGATGTCGTTTTATGAACCTATTGGTAGTTTCCACACAGGCTAACTTATGAGCTAAGCTTACTATTTAAAAAAAAATTTTAAATCCACTGTTTAAAATAATGTAAAAAATATCATAGTAGAACTTAAAAATGAAATTGGAGAACTGCTGCATCATGAATACATTTTGTTGCAAGAAACCAAATTAACTCAGATTAGAAGAAGCCAAATGCAGACATTTAGGAGAATCTTTCGGTCTCATCCTGCGCGGTCTTATGGTTCTTCTCCATTGTGTGGTGGCCCTACTCATAGCCTGATTATTTTCGTTCCAGTTTGTCACATAGGTTGAATATGGCTTTTTCTTGTATCTCAATTGGGGTCCATCAAACACTGACTGGAATCTCTGTTTTCCAAATTTGATTTTTAAGGATAAAAAAATCTGATTGGGCAGTTGGGTCAAATGTTCATCTCGTCTAACTCATTGGGTCCCAAGTGACCAATTAAGGAATTGTAGAGTCTCAAGTCTCTGCTCAGTAGTGGTTGTATGGGCACACTATCAGGAAAGGGGAATGTGCAGTAGGGGACAAGAGGCAAATGTGTCATTACATATCTAAGTATGTAGCATGGGGCTGGATCATAATGTTAAATGCTATTATTGCTTCAAAAAGAGGAAATGTATGAACTAAACATTTTAATTAAAGACATAAATGGGTTCATAAACAAGTAATATATGAAATAAAATACATCAATAAAAATACCAAATTCAAGGAAAGAAGCAAACAGACCTAAGAAAGGAAAAAGTAGCTGTTAAATTAGAAAATATAAGAAAGGAGAATTGACCACTTAGAATAAAATAGGTTCCAAAATATTTATGGAATAAATTGAATAAGAGGACAAAACTTCAGTAAGTCAAATCACGATAAAGTCAACATTTAACATAATGCATTTGCATTACAAAGAAGAAATAAAACCATAGATACTTAAAATAACTAGAATATCAACAGGGTACTATGTACAACATATGGAAAAAAGTGAATATTATTTAGAGAATTACACAAAAAATGACTAAAGTTAAGAAAGAGAACCAGTATCTCAAAATTTTTTGAAAATATAAATGATAGCACTGGACCCCAATTTTTTCTTATCTACTACCCAGAACTGCATGAAAAGAGATACAAGTCAGGAAAAGACTTAATTTTTATCTTTTAATTAATTCAGAAGCATCAGGTCTAAGCATGGATAACAGTTGTTAAAGTGTAACATCAAGGAGATCGCCTGTTAGGTCACCACTGACATTGAAAGGCTTTCTCAAATGTTGCCTGTTCCCTGAGCCAGTCTACTGCGCAGTATGGAGAGAGGGGCGAGGAAGCAGGCACGTTTCAAGCGAGTTGGTCATGAAATATTCAGACAAGCATCATCTGGGGAAAGATCACAATGGGAAAATCTGAGCAAGCTCTAGAATCGAAGGGCCTGACTACCAAGTGACTGCTTAGGATCTCTGACCACATTTCTTTCATCTCCCTATTCTGCTCTGAGTCATCAGGAATAGGCACCCTCCTTATTTTCTCTTCATAGTTTCCCTGGGAGTGTCTCTGAGGAGAGGGCAATCACATGAACTTCTAATTTTCCTATGTTAAACTTCAAGTGTGAGCCAGGTAATTTCTAAAGCCCCTTCTAGTTCTGAAATTAATATATTTAAAAATATATTGGGTATATACCAATAGTTTGAATATTTATATACATACAATTTTGGTTTTCAAATAGTCTACTAGTAAGTAGTTTCCCATTTCTGCAAGCCATAGCGGTCTTCCATCAAAAGACATTGCTTACTAGTATCAACGTATCAGTGGCGGGGTATATCAGTTATACCCCCTAGGGCCCATCCTTCAGATCAGTCTAGAGGTCTCTTTTCCTCATAAGACTTTTGAACGTGACTTTCTTCAAGTGCTTCAAACTTTTACCATCACAAACATGTTAACTAGAGTGCATCACCTGGTGATGAACCAGGAAGCACCTAAGCTGTGTTTACTGAGGTTATTCAACAGGGCTGTGCTGTATGAACGCCTCAAGAATTTGTGGCTCAATAAAAGGAAGGTATGCTGAAGAAAATAAAGCATCAACATAAGCTGAGAAGGTTGGTGTAAAATGGCGCATGTCTCTGCAGCTGTTCCTTTCCCTCTGAGAAGGGTCTCTGTACTCATCCGGAGACTGAGGTGAGCAAACAATTCACTCCATCTTTCTTTTTGGGGAGAAACTCAAGTAATCCTCCAGCATGAGAAAACTGTTCCCATAACATGTCAAGATGCTACTCCACGGCTGTCATGTCCACACTATTTTTTCCAAGGAGATTATAGTTTTACAGAGAAATTAAGGCACAAAAAGTTCTATATAGAAAATTCTGAAGAACATGACAGATTATGCAGCCAATTAATTCTGAATTGTATTTGCAACCAGGTTGGCTGTTTTTCTCTTGACTACCTTTATGATCAACAGTCTAGAACATGTCTGATTTTTAAGCCATGCAAAGTACAGCAGCCCTCAGAATTCCAGAATGTCAATAAGAGCTTGATGGGGTTAATTATTGACTCTAAAGGGGGAATGGCAACCAATGAATCATCAACATAGCTGTTGCCACACCTGGGGTTTTCTCTGGATGATTTCCATCTAAGTGTTGACTAAACTCGACCTTGGATAGTTACTAATATTTGTTGGGACTATGGCCAAAGGTGTGTACCTGCCAGTGGGACAGGCTCCATGTTCATTAACCAGATTATCCTGCTCCACACATGGCAAGAAATGTACTTTTTCAGTTTTCCACATTAATTCTAATTTTGAGAGCTTCCAAACTAAAAGCCTTAATTATTATAAGCCCATACAATGCCCTGGACTCTTTGCTGATAAAAACCTTAGTGTGAAGCTAAGTCAAAGACCAAAGTCCAGAGTTGGGTTGTCTAGAAATAATAAACATGCCCATTTCTTTTTTCTTTTTTATTGGTTCTTTTTTAGGTATACATGACATAAAATTATACAATGACATAATTATAGAAGTGCAGAGTTTAACTTGTTCTATTTCAGATTCCAGTTTTTCCCTTTCCCCTCCTTTCCTCCCACCCCCTTTTTTTATATACATGACAAAAGGATATACAATGACACAATTATAAAATCTTGGTGAGTACCTTGTTTTAACTCAGTTTCCAGTATTTCCCTTTCCCCTCTCTTCCTCCACCCCCCTGCTCAGATATACTAGACAATAGGATAAACATTGACATTATAAAAGCAACACGCCCATTTATTAAAGTCATAATTCAGGCCATATCTACATTATATTTTATCATCTTGATGGTTCTGGCAGCAACTAAAACCAGGGTGGTACACTGTTTTCCAGTTGAATAAGCTGGCAGCCTGAAGAGCAGGAGTCCTGACCTTGGCTGGGTATCTGATTTGTCCTGGAAGGACATTTACCCAGAGCCTTCCATTTTGCCTTGGACTGTAAGCTCGTTGAGTAACTGACCTTGAAGTTTACTATGAGGAATGATGACATTTTAAGGCTTGTCTTCTGGGTTGAAGGGTCCTTCACAGTGGTCTCACATGCTTCAGTGCTTCGACAATGAGTGCTAAATAGATAAGGGAATTGAAATAATAGAAATAATAAGAGCATTATAGAAAAAAAGACCAAATAGTGCTTTCCAGTCTTGAAAAACCTCTTCTTGCTGTTATTATGTGTAATTTCCAGGTCAATTATCCTAATGTCAACCCAGGGCCTGAGTTAAGGAGAGAATATAGGAAGATTTGTAATGATATAAGGTCAGGAGAGGGTGGCATGGGGTCTGGCAGTGCCTCATCATGCCATCCTTTGGATATCACAATCTAATCTGCAAGATTCCAGTGCTGCTTGATGGTTAATCATATCCCCGTGGAGGCAAACCAGAGACTTGCTGGATCATAAATCCCAGGGAAAACTCAGTTGCACAAAATGACAGGTTAACAACGAACTTTAAAAAATTCTCTAGAAAACAGAGAAATCTTTGAAAGATTCTAGAAAACCAATCATTAATATCTCTTGGGGCTGCTTTCTGTGCACCAGATCTGGGTAAGGCTCTTTAGGCATAATCACAAATCATTGTCAGGTCATAAAGCAAATTTAATATGATGCACAGAAAATTTCTAATATAAAAACTAAGGAGCCGGGGGTGTGTGTATCTCAATGGTACAGTGTCTACTTAACATGCACAAGGCCCTGAGCTCAATCTCCAGCACCAAAAAATAAAAGTATATTAATTTCAATAAATTATCCTGCTCCATTTTCCCTCTAAGAAATCTTTGTGATCTAGGAAGGAAGATTTACTTCTGAATCTATGTCCGGCAGATGATGAGGAGACATACTCTTAATCCAGGTAAATTGACCTCTATCCTGAGGTAGGATCCCCAGTACAGTAAGTATTCCTAATAGAGAAAGGACCACCTGAATATAACATATAGCTTTTCCTCAAGGACCTGAGGTTTGAGCCTGGGAATAGGGCAATTTGGTCCTGTCTTCTTTTCTTTCTATGGAAATTTACCTGAGTGTGTTTATGTTTCTGTTGGATCTGTGTAATCTGGGACAAGGAAGGGGTGAGCAGCTTTTCTTGACAGGTGGGCACCATGTTGATTCCCCTTTGACAACTTCATGTGGCAATGTAGTATGTGCAGCATGCCTAGGCATAGCCTAGCTTCTCAGAGTGAACACCCACTGATAAGCTGTTGGGTGTGATGGAAGAGAGTTTTTCATTTGCACTTCCTTACTTCAGGAGGTAAAGCCAAGTGACATTTGAGTGGCCAATCCCTACACCCCCTTGACCATAACCACTAGGTATTCCAGCCTCTTACTCTTCTCGCTTTATAATACTTACTGTCTGGAAAACCGGGTTGATGTTCAACCAAGCCCAAGTGCCAGTCTCTGGTATCACTCTGAAGCCACAGACCCTCACAGCCTGCACGAGCTTCTTTTTTATTGACTGTAGATTTTCTTCTTGGGACCAATTTATCATGAAATGTCTATTTGTTACCCAAACAAGGCAAAAAGAAGTACATAAGAACAAGACAGTGGAAGTATTAAAGAAGAAGATGAATAATTTGGAACAATTAGTTATATGAATAAACTGGTCTAGAATCACATAACACAGCTTATTATAAGGGAGAAATAGAACATGGTGGGGGATATAATGTATGTTGATCAATAGACAATTTTATTCTTGGGTTTGATGATAAAGAAAATTTGGTTAAATTTGTTCTTAAAAGGTTTAAAGTAGCCAATGGCATAATGTAGAATTAGATTACACATACTATGGGATCTATTAATTGTGATAATCAAAGTAAAGATTAAATGACCCTATTAAATGAGATTTTTGGATTAGTCGATTTAGACTACCCTGTTTACAAGTAGAATTTTGAGAAAGAACAGACTGAAAACAAAAGTTACCATTTAGAGTAAAAGTATGAGGAAGACTCCCAAAGCAAAAGAATTAAAGTTAAGAATGAATGAGTGGCTTGACATTAACTTAAAAAGCTTTTGCTCAGCCAAGGAATTGGTCAAAACTGTCAAAAGAGAACCCACAGAATGGGAGATAATCATGGCCTGTATTCCAATGATGGGACTAATATCCACAACTTACAAAGAACTCAAAAAATTAATATCAAAATTATAAACAATCCAATCAATAAATGGGCTAGAGAGCTAAACAGAAATTCTCAACAGAGGAAATCAAGCAAGCCAATGAATACAAGGGAAAGTGTTCTAAATCACTAGTATTCAGAGAAATGCAAATCAAAACTACATGCACACTTCACCTCCTGTCAGATGGGCAAAGATGAAGAATACAAACAGTAACAAATGTTGGAGGGGTTGCAGAGAGTTAGGAACACTACCACATTGTTGGTGGAACTGCAGAGTGGTATAGAAAGCAATGTGGAGGCTCAAAAAATTAGGGATGAATCCAGCACATGATCCAGCTATCCCTCTTTTGGGTATTTTCCCAGAGAAATTAGAATCAGCACATTACAGCAATACAGCAAAATCAATGTTCATAGCAGCTTAACTTACAATAGCTAAATTATGGAACCAACCCAGATGCCCCTCACTGGATGAATGGATCCAAAAGCTGTGAATATATATATGACTCAAGGGTCAAATGATTTCCCTCATTTGTGGAGACTAGAGCACAAGCCAGGCTTGGGTGAAAGGTAGTCAAGCTCTTGTACTAGACCCAGCAAAGTGTAGCAGCACATAATCTAGGGGAAGGAGGAGGGGAGGGGAGAGGGAGGGAAGATAGGGAGGGATATAGGGAGACAATAAACAATGAACATAGTCTTTATTTCCCCTGAGAAGCCAAATAATATTTATGAAATAATTTAATTCTGGAAAATTCACAATCACACACACACATACACACACACACGCACATATATACACACACACACATATATATATACACATTATAACTGTTATGGGGGAATACGGAAGAATGAAGAGACTGGGATGTGGGCAATGTGGGGGTGACTCTGGATTAGGATCAAATGCATATCATATTGTTACTTTATATGCATTTATGTTTATACAACAACTCAAATCCTTAATAAAAACATTCCCCCCCCCAAAAAAAAGTATGAGGTAACTAAGAAGGTAGCAGATAATTACCAGTATTAAGAAACAAGTCAGGGGCTGGAGCAGTGGCTTCGAAGTTATGGCACTTGCCTGGCATGCGTGAGGACTCAAGTTCAAACCCCAGCACCACTTACACAATTAAGTCTGTCAGAGCAACGAAAACTACATGAAAAACTAAATGAAATTGATTCTCTTTCTCTCTTGCACTTTCCCTCTCTCTTAAAAAAAAAAGACTCAAATCAACACTAAAATGGACAGAGGACTTTTATTTTAAGAAGAACATGACAGATTTCTTAATTCAAGCATATATTGAGTGTGTACATGATGTGCCATACACTCTGAGATCTTGAGGACACAGTGTGAACCAGAGAAGTATGAACAACAACAAATACTCAGCAGAGACAGAGAAACACAGGTAACTAGGAGCAGAGGTGGCAGAGGAGTAGTGATCATAAATAAATATTTTGCCTAAAATATACGGTATTGAAATCAATGATAGAAATATAAGCAGCTGGAAAAATAGTTCTGTTACGTGTCTTCAATACAGTTTACTCTCTGGAAAACCAAATAGGTAAATATAAAAAGTGATAGAGAGACTTTTAATAATGTTTAATTAATAATATTGATGTTTTGATTTTTATATATATATTATATATTATCTACGTACTTTACAAAGAGAAATAAATTTTCACTACGATCTGTGAACATTTTGAAAAAACCACATGCTCTCCAAAGCAAAGATTATGTGGACTTTGATTTATTAATAGCAAAAGTATAAACCCAAATCTGGAGAGCATTAAAAACTGCCATATATATATATTTATATATTTATTTATTTATTTTTGTTACTGGCACTTGAACCCAGAGATATTCAGCCACTGAGCCACAGCCACAGCCTTTTTTTATATTGAGACAAGCTCTCACTAAGTTGCATAAGCTGGTTTGAACTTGTGATCTTCCTGCCTCAGACTCCTGAGCCACTGGGATTGCAGGCATGTGCCACTGCGCCTGGCTGCCTCATATAATTCTTGAATCAAAACCCATTCAAGAATATGAAAATGGAAAGTATTGCACATGATAACAGGAGCTGCAGTCAATGATGGACCCAGAGACAAATTAATGTCATTAATTTATGAGGAAAATCTTTATGAAACTAAATAATTCCCGCACAATTAATTTCAAAGGGCGATCAACAGAAGTAAGGGTCTGTGAGAAGGGAGGTGAGGAGTGCTGGGGGTGGGTGGATATTGGTAAAATTATATTGTTACATTGTGTGCATGTATGAATATGTAACAACAAATTCTATCGTTCTGTACAACTTTAATGCACCAATAAGGAACACAAATAATGTGAAGCCAGAATTTTCTAAATTGTTGTCCTGTATGATACCATGTCACAGATGTTAACAATACTACTTCTGAGTTACAAATAATTTTGAAAAATGCTGTTTAAAAAGCTATACATTTTTAAGCTATTGAGGAATTCTCTATACCTTTAACAAGAGAATGAACATTGTGAAGTTGTAAGATGAAATGTAATATTTGGTGTTTTCCAAAGTATTTTAGCAGAGAAAATTTTCATACTATATATATTAACATCTTGATCCAATGATCTCTGAACAGTTTAGAAAACATTGTTTAATTTAAGAAGCACTGAGAAACAATTAAGGAAAAATAATAACAAAGTAAAACTACATTTATTCAAGTTAATTAAAAAATTCATAATCTGGTTTTCTAAAAATAAAATAAAATGACTACTAGTTGATAGTCCCAAAAGAGAAATATAATAAAACTATTTGATAATAACATAATTGAAATATCAATAAAAATGGTTTCATGTGAACTATAAATTGCATAAATTGTCTTGAAAGGAACATGAAAAGTCTAATATTATAGTAGAATTGAAAAAAGTCACCTTTAATGAAAGGTCAAGAATTACATGATTGGTTATTTCAGAACTTCAGATAATTCACTTGCTATATAAGTGTTTCCAGAAAATAGAAGCTCAAAGTTTCTTAGCTTATTTAAAATATTTAGTGTCATATTTTTCCCAAACTAAAACAGGATTACACAAAATAGGCCTCCCAAACAACAATAATTAATTTCTTTTAGCAATGTAGAATGAAAGCTTCTAAGTAAATAATAAACTAAATCTCTTATTTAAGTAAATATACATACATATGTACATTTTAAAGTTTTATAACTGTATTTATACATGACTTATCGAGGGATGTACACATTGCATGTGAAATACATCATAATCCAGCATTTCAATGATCAGAGACAAAGTATAGGTTTGATAGGTGTTAAGGTTAGGAAGGCATTTGAAAAGATTCCATATCCATTTCTAACCAAAAGTATTTAGCTATTTAAGAATAAGACTTCTTTGTTATTAAGATGGCAAAGAATATTATCTCAAGTTCAGCATGAGATTTTCTAATAAGCCAACTGAATATGTGCATAGAGAACAAAAGAATTTGATGCTTGATTTTTGCAAAATGCTCACTGAAGTATCATCTTGAGAAAATGTTTAATTTCTTGAGAATATATTACAGTTAATACCATTTCTGTTTTGAAATGAATGGCATCATCATCTCTTTTCACACTTAAAAGTTGCTACAAGTCTCTGACTGTACTCAAGCAATAGCCAGCTACGTCCTTAATGGAAGCTGCTTAATGCTTAAATAATTATCATTCCTAGTAGACTAAATAACAAAACCAGAATGGCCATTATTGTTTGTATGTTAATAGATCTGTCAAGGTAACAAGGTGAGAAAAATAGGAAATACAATTATAAGACCTAAGGAGGCAAAGTTATCATTTTATGCTAAGATTTCAGCTATTTACTTTGATAAACAAAGAAAGCAATAATAAAAAAATTAAATACTATAAATGAGTCCATTTTAAAATAAGTGTAGCAAATCTTTCATTTTTAAAAATTTTCCTGTAGTAGTAAGTTTGAAAACATAATAGAAAAAAAATCTCAATTACACTTCAAAGAAAATTTTAAGTCATCTTGGCAAAGAATCTAATCAGAAAGAAGGGCTTATATGATTAAAATTATATATTTCTTTACTTAAAGACATAAAAGAAGATTGAACAAATAAAGATACAACCTTAATCTTGGATGAGAAATATCAAAACTTTATGTACTATCAATTGCAACAAATTATTGGTATAATATTGTGTTAATTCGGTTGAAATATGAATAATTCTTACATATGCCTAGGAGAATAAAGTCTTTATGAGTTAAATATTAATAAAGCAATCAAAAGTTTAGGGAAATTAGGAAAGCTTCATTTTAAAAAAGTTAGAAATCTATAGAAGTTATACAGAAAGAACAAAATAATTTGGCTACACAAAAAAAAATGGAAAGTGTTGTTTGGTTAAAATATATATTAAAAGTAAAAATGTGCCAGGCATGGTGGCACCAGCCTATAATCCCAGCTACTTAGGAGGCTGAGGCAGGAGGATCAGAAGTACAAGGACAGCCTCACTAACTTAGCAAAACCCTGTCTCAAAATGAAAAATAAAAAGGGTTGCGGATGTAGTTCAGTAATGAAGCATTCTTGGTTTTAATCCACATTATTGGAAAAATAAATAAACTACAAAAATGTAAAAATGAAAGTGAAGAAGAAAGAATGCTTGCAAAGAATATTACAGATTCATTACATACAAAGGGCTTCTACACATCTCTGTGGGAAAACGTAACCAAATTATGTAAATTGAGAATTGAAGGAAAGGAAATCCAAGGACTCAAACCATATACGTGTGTAATGAGGATCAATTGTGGCTATGAAATGCTAATTATAATCCTTAAATTTGTAAAATGTTTTAAATGATAACATCTGGTATGTTAAGAATTTGTATAAAATAGTATTCTTCTAGACTTCTGGCAGAATGTGAATTGTAGTGTCCTTTTGTAAAGGAAGCACTCTGGTAATATCTATCACCAAATACTGCTTTTCAATCCAGAATTTCTATTCCAATGAATTTATCACACAGAAACAAAAGCTCTGATACTTTAGGATATCTTCTTTAAAACTCTGCTGTGGAAGAAAAAGTTCAATGAGTGATTATCCATCGGTAGGAAAATAATATATTGTGTTACATCCATGGGTAGATTTTTATGCAAACGTGAGAAAATTAAAAAATCTATGCCCACCATGCTACATTTCCCATATTTGATGAGAAAATTAAGATGCAGAGAAATGCTTATGAAATTATTATTCTTTTTTGGAACAAAACCTCCTTTGGGAGGGTGCAGTTATAGAATTTGCAAATAAATGTATAAGCATGGAGAAAGAGAAGAAAGGGCGTTTATAAGGCTGTCCATGGTTAGGTTCAAGGTATAAGGAAACAAGGAGGGTGAGAAATAAGTGTTTAAGGAGAGAAGAGTACACTGGAACAATAAGTATGGTTCGCAGAATGTGAAATTCAATCTATGTTATTGGTTCATAAGTAAATATATGCCTGAACTTGAAGGTAATGTAAATGGATTAAAATGTCAATTTTGAGGGACTATTATTTCAAAACACTGTACTAATTTTCTGAATAAATAAAGGGAAAATTTCAGGGAAAAAAAAAGCCAGGAACACCTGGAAATGACAAAAGGAAAGAGAAAGTTGTTTCAGTGTGTTGATTAAAATACGCTCATGCTCTTTGGGCTTCTTCCGAGTTTGGGTTATCTCAGCTGACAGGGATATACAGATAAGGTAGAGTGAAGAGGAAAAGGAAATATCTCTGAAGGCCTCGTGGAAATCTAAAATGTTGCTTATTGCTATTCAGGATCTAAAAGTGACTTTGACCTTCTGAGAACATTCAGAGTTCTAGTGTCCTTTGTGTTCAGCTGCACCTTTGCTTCTTTTTCTGTTTTAGGGGACGCTATGGTTTTGACAGGGTTGTGTCCCTCAAAGGTTCATTGCTGGAAGCTTGGTCCTCAGTGTGGTGGTGTAGAGGTGATGGAAATTTGGGGAGGTGAAGCCTCGTGGAAGGTGGTTAGGTCACAGGAGACACCACCCTTCTTGAAAGGGATTGGAGTACCCCCAACACCCCATTAGTTCATGCAAGAGCAAGTTCTTATAAAAGAAACAGCGTGGTCCCTCAATCCTTCTTGCTTCCTCTCTTGTCATGTAACTGCACCCACTCACAGTCCCTCACACTCTGATGCCAGGCACCACGCTGTGATGCGGCCCCAGTACCCTTGCCACATCATCGGTGGCATGCTTTTCAACCTCCAACTTTGAACTAAATAAACCTCTTTTCTTTATGCTTCACCCAGTCTCAGGTATTTTGTTACTTCAACAGAAAATGGACTAATGCAGGGGACTACAGCTGAGGTCTCATTTGTAGTGGTCAACAGGATCATGTCTAGAGTGTGAGTTTGAATAAGAACAAAATTTTTCATTTAGAAGTAGAAACACATCTCACTAGGGGAGTCCGGGTTTCAGCTTCTGTACATGTAACCTTTTGGAGATGTACCTCTTTCTTGATTCCCATTCCATGTGGTAGCATAGCAGTTCTTGGGTTTAGAAGTAGTCCTCCATGAGACCTCTATCCTAGATGAATCCAGAGCGCCCACACACAACACTGTTAACAATCATGCTGTGTGCCTTGCAGTTGGTTGCTAAGGCCTATTCCCTCTCCTTTTAAAAGGTCACGGGTTGTCATTTGTTGACCATATGATTCAGTCCTACAATGAGGACAGATATATGTGCCCAAATCAACTGGATCTTGAACTCCAAAAAGGCTCTGCTGATACACAGAGGTTGCTGGTCACTGATGGCCAACGGGTTCTAGTAACAGATGTTCAGAATTTGAGGAGAAGGATAGAATGCTCAGAGATGTGTTTCTTCAGCCTAAATTTGAATCTGATTCACATAACTGAATGACTTCATCGATAGGCTGGTAACATGTCTTCATAGTAGCTATTGCTCCTCTAAATGATTATAGTAAAGTCTTCTTACAAGTAAAACCATAGCTTCCAAGTTTATCTTTTTTTCTGGAATTCACTAAATGCTTTTACATATTTCATGTTGTATGATATGCAGATATATCTTACAAATTTTATGCAACCCAAACTTTATACTCTTCATAAATATTTTAATTCAAATAAAGTAAGTTTCAAAATGTTATGTCTTCTACCCAAGACTGAACATTTAACTGTTGTTAATCTTTCTGATTTTATTAGGGTTCTCTAAATACCATAAACCAAATTAAACTTATAAATCTTAGTTTCAATTGTTATTTCTTTTTTTTCAGTTGTTATTTCTTAAAATGACTCTAGTTTGTATTTGAGGAACTTAAATATTTTTCTGAAAAAATATTTGGAAAGATTGTTCATTTTACCTGAAAATTACAACTTCAGTTGTGTATCTCTAATTATTTTGTCTTAGCTACCTGATAATTTTTTTTATCTTCTAAATGTCTAATTTATCATCTGTGGCTTGTTACTTCCCATTACAGTTGGCCCTTCATATGCATGAGTTTCTCATTCACAGATTAAACCACTACAAATTGAAAATATAGTTAGTCCTGGGATAGTTGCATCTGTTCTCAACATGAGCAAATTTTCATTCTTGTCATTATTCCCTAAACAATACAGTATGGCAAAGTATTTACATAGCATTTGCATTTTATTAAGTATTATAAATAATCTTGAGACAATTTAAGCATATAAGAGGACATGGGTAGGTTATATGCAAATACTACACCATTTTATATGAGGGACTTGAGGAACCAAAGAATTTGGTACCTTTGGGGGTTTCTGGAACATAACATCTTGGATACCAATGGACACTGTACTTCATATACCATGCCTTTGTTTCACCAATTGGAAATGCTTGTTTTGATTCTGAAGCCATCTACGCTCTTTAGAAAAAGAGACCAAAAGAATTCAAAGTGAAAAAAAAAGTTTATTTCCTCTTCTTTCTTTCCCCCCACCTCCTCTGGAGATATGTATAAGTTATTAAGTTCATAAGTATTGGTTTCTCTCATAAGGCCCAAGTCTAGAAGGGAATTTAACCATTAATAAAAACTCAGTGTGAAATACTCCCAATTTTGCAAGATTGTCTTAAATTTATTCTCATTAGCAGGAAAATGAACAAGAAAATCCACCTATAGAAATTTTTAATTTCCCTGAGGAGCGCGTTCTGTTTGGAGATGAAACAACTGAGAAGACACTTCAGCACAAAAATGGTTTTATTAAACCCTGCGTTGATTTCATACACGCGGAGATTCCGGAAACCGAGGTGGCTTTCTCCTGCTTCTGTGTTCTCGCACCTGGTCGTTTGGAGCTTGCTTTGGAAAGACAATATTTAGAGAGTATGCTGATGCTGAAGCTGCAGTTATTTTCTGAGCCACTTCACGATATTTTTTTAACAACAAAAAGCTAGAGAATTGTTATGGTTTAGATAAACTACAATAAACTAATTGAACCCACTTGGATTAATCCTCAGATGTTAGTTCATGAGGAAATACATTCACTAATCAAACATCTTTAAAATTCTGAGTTCTATTGGATATCAAATTGTGAGGTATTTCACTATATGCTATTTGTTGCATATGCTAATAACATAAGGAGATCAATTGCCATCTAATTTTTTTGTCTAAAAAGGCGAATTTATATTACAATCTGCTTGCCTGCCCCTCAACGTTACCTGCTTTGGAGTCTAATACGCTTATTTGGTCTGAGGTGATAGTAGTACCTTTCCCCATTTCTTCAACTTTTCCTCAAAATAAGGTCCCAGAGTAGAAGGTATCTCCACTCAATATGCCCCCCTTCTCTTCTTATTTAAATCACTCATTATTTTTTCCTATTAATGTTTATGGGGTACTGATTGGCCTTGTGAACATCACTAATACAGGGGATTCAAAGATAATTTTAGTTATGTAAAGGTGTCTTTTTCATGAAATTTTCCCATATAGTGTTAAAGACTATTAAACTGTATAAAAGCTATGCCTATAAAGATTATATAAACAAGAAAAGGGCAGGGGCAGGTAACATCCTAGAGGAGTCAGACGAGCGACTTCACTTAGAGGGAGGACTAAGGACACTTCCCTGGCAAAGGTGAACTACGTTCATGTAAACATGGACGCATGCACAGGTCACAGTGCTGCCTGCCTTTGTAGTCCTGTTCTGACACTCTCCTCCCCATGACTACCCTGACTCTCTTCAATCCGAATCCACTGTGGTTAGTGCGCACTGGTCTGTCTCACCAGCACATGAGGTGGCTCTGTGGGACTGCCAGGTGGTCTGTGATGCACAATAGATTCTTTTCAAGTTTCTATTGCATTTGCTCTTTCATCTAACTCTGTTGTGTACTTCTTTTCTCCCTTGACTTCTGGAATGGCACCTTCTCTTGATTCTATTACCCTCTGACCTTTTTTCCTCAGGCTCTTTGTAGGTTTTCTTCTGGCAACTTATTTAAAAATCCAAGTACCTCAGGTTCTTGGACTCTCCTAGTTACTAATCCTGCCTGTATCAGTCAATGTCTCCCCCCTCGATTCAGTCATCTATTCTGGACCCAAGGTCTATAGGACAGTTCCACACCAATCAAATGAAAGCACCGTGGTAGGCTGGGTTCCTAAATGGTAGATAGCACATTTGTAATCACCCATTTCTTTGGAAATGCTTTTGGGCGTAACACCTATATACAGGAAAGGAAGGAAGCATTTTGGGCAGAAGGAGGAATGGAGCTGCAGTGCTCTCACAGGGTCTCAGCTCGGATCTGAAACACTGCAGCTGGGATGGTCCTTCAGTACTGTCTCAAGTTGGTCGGGGGTGAGGGGTGCTGGGTCTTTGTACCCCTGCACCAACTTGCATTGCTTGCAGCCTGCCCTTAGAAAGGGAACTTGGCCTGGATGAGAAGTCTGTCCTTAGCAGCAGACAATTCTGGGCGGGGCTATCTGCCAGAGCACTCCCAGCAAGGCAGAGGGTAAACCCTTCAGTCCTGAAGAGGAATCTGGGCAGTCCAACAATATCCACTATAGGTACCTAACCTTTTAGAAACACACCCGTTATTTTTCTGAAATATATGACTTCTCTTGCATTTCTGCGTTTGTTGAATTGTTCTCCTACCCAGTAACCTGTACTAGATCCGAGGAAGGCTTCTGATTTCCTCATTTAGTCCTCACTATAGCTAATCTAAAACCTGCCTCTCCATCCTCCAGCTTTAATTTTCTCATCTGTCTTTTGTTTCTTCTCCCACTCTGCTTTTGGTTCCTAATGTAGATGCACTCTCTCACCTAAACATCTGCAATAGTCTTTAAAAAAACATTTTTATTATTATTCCTTTAATTATGCTATTTGTGGGGTATAGTATGATAATTCAATAAGGTATACAATATTTACTGATCATATCAGTTTAATCAATATTTCTTTATTACTTTGTGTTTGGACCTTTGAGCTCTTCTCTTCTAATTATTTATAAAATACATAATAGGTTATTGTGAATTACAATCACCCCATTGTGCTTAAAACACTAGAACTTATTACTCCTGTCTAACTGCATTTGAGCACCTGGCATCCATCCTTCTTCTCTTTCAGCTGCTCATCACCCTTACCAGCCTCTATTCATCAGTATTCTGCATTCAGATCAACATGTTACTTGTCTTCATGTGCTAACTTCACTTTATATTCTCCTATTTAATGCATGTTGCTGAAAATGACAGGATTTCATCTTTTTGTGACTGAATAATATTCCATTGGTGTGTGTATTTGTATATATAAATATATCACATTTTTCTTTATCCATCTTCTTAATTGCTACTACAGACTCTTATCTTGTATCCTTCCTATTTATCCTCTACTTTACCTCCAAAATAATCTTCTTACAATGCAAAACTGACCTCATCCATGTTCTCTTTGTCAATGGCTCCTCATCATCTTCTGTATAAATGTTCCCATTATAGCAGGAAATTTTGCCAGTCTCATCTGAAGCCATTCAGAAATGCCTGCAGTCCTTATCAGGTAGCTTCACATTGCTCGGCTTTTGTTTGTGCTGTTCCTTCTGCTACTCGCTGGCTGCTTGAGAATGCCTATTTGTCTCTCAAGTCTTAGTTCAAGTAGGAACATTCTATAAAACCTTTCCTGGCAGCTTGTACTTCTTGAACCATCCCGTTCTTTACCTTGGTTTATGACCCTCCACGCCCCAGCATTCTGATCTTCACATCAGGAACCCTTCATTGCAATTTTTGCACCCGTCTATCTGCCTTACTATCTGTATTCTTCCTGAAGGCAGATATGATGTCCACTTTATTTCTGGGCGTGGAAGAAAGCACAGTAATTACTAACGATTACTTAAAAGAGAGGGAGATCATTTGCTAACAGGATGAATCTGAAAAACAAAACAAAGAAACTTGATTTTGTGACATTCTGCAGGAATGTCCAACAGCCTTATGATAGGAAGGGAAGAGATATATGAAAAACTCTGAGTTAAGAACTTATAAGCTGGATCCATGGAAAGGAGAAGGTCCAGGGGAGGCTGAGGCTCTGGGAGAGTTTCCTGCAGACGGCTACCCACAGGGAACCGTCTATAGTGGGTCAACCCGCCTTCAGGCTGCTGGGCGAGCTGCCAGAGCACAGGCCAACTAGGACCAAGGACACAAGGAGAAATCAGTCATCATGCAGCAGTGGAAAGGCAAGGAGGAAAGGATCATCGTGGAGCTCACAGTTTTGGGGATGAAGCAGTTGGGGTGATGACAAAGTCCAAGTCACAGTCATAAATCCAGGCAGCGTAGGGTAAAGGCTGTTTTCACTGAGGAAATGGAAAGGAAATTTGAAGTCAGCAGGTAGGCGGGTTATTAAAGTGACTGCATCTCCCGGTTTCCTCCACCCATCCTGGCTGTACCTGCTTTTCCGACATAATTAAGAGCATTTCTCTTGCTCTCGGCAGTGTCCTTATTAGGTGAAAAATTCACAGTAGCATCCTAATACTTGGTATGGATAAAATAAATCTATCATTCTGGATTTTGGGAGAAAAGTCTGGCTGTCAAAATTAGAATTAAAATGTCATCTGGGGGCTGGAGTATGGCTCAGTGGTTGGAGCACTTGCCTGGCATGTGGAGGA
The DNA here is from genome assembly GCA_004027875.1 of Aplodontia rufa. NCBI lineage: Eukaryota > Metazoa > Chordata > Mammalia > Rodentia > Aplodontiidae > Aplodontia > Aplodontia rufa. Next base: position 156,466 of record PVKS010001035.1, read on the forward strand.
GCCAGGTTAGAACCAACCCCGGCACCACATGCAAACGGAGTGTTGAAGAAACAAAGGCCAGATGAAAAACAAATAAAATTGATTCTTTCTGAGTCTCTTTTGCTCTCTTCCTCTCTCTCTTTAAAAAAAAAGTAAATAAAATGTCATCCAGAAAAAAGAAAGTCATCCAGGCTTTAAAGAATAGTGAATGAATTTACCATAATAACAATTAATTCATTTTTAATTAT
>PVKS010001036.1:0-87500 GCA_004027875.1 Aplodontia rufa
ATGATTCAGACTTCACTTAAAAGTCCTGATGTTTTTTTTTAAGTGTTCTAGAACTTTTAGAAAAGTTTAGAAGAGCCCCCATACTTCTTAAAGCTAATTTTATTGTTTTGGAATGTTTTAAGGGGGTAGCCCTGAATAAAAAAACTAAAGTATGATTTATTACTTTTAATTTTCATTTCACAGCACATATTGATAGTATATGCCATTTTAAAAGAAAAAATCATCATAATTGTTATGAGATATTTAATAAGGAAACTAATGTAAATTATGCTTTATGCTTATATGTCACTTAAATCAAAATATAGGTAAAAGATTTAGCTTTTGTTATGTGAATATTGCCTGTGATATCTAGGTAGTACCCATTACTTTGTATTTAAATCTTTACATTGTTATTATTGCATGTATTCACTGTATTTTTTAATGTGTCAACTGTTTTCTCTTTATAGATTAGTATTTCAAAGTAACCATCTCATATCAATTCAAACTACCATCTGGTTTCTAAACTTGTTACGTGAAAATCTTTTTCATTGTCTTCCATTATAAGTGTTTTATGATGAACTACACCTGAGTTGTACATTTTCTTTTTCTTTTATTTACTTCTGTATACAGGCTGGCTTAGCAGGAGCTCCAGCCCGTGCTGTATCAGCTGTAAAGAATATGAATCTTCCTGAGATCCCAAGAAATATTAACATTGGTGACATCAGTATAAAAGTGCCAAATCTGCCCTCTTTTAAATAAAATATTAAAAAGGCCACTCCCAGGTAAAATCCAGGGGGAAAAGTCATCTAAGTTTACCATGCAGTTGTTTACCAAAAACAGAGGAGGAGAGTCTTAACTTTTGCTCTTGGATTTAAGTCAAGGTACTGTATAGAAATTGTGTAAAATCAGTATGGAAGTTTGATGTTGCTTTTCTTGCTCAGTGATTTTAAAGAAATTGAGTAGTTCCAGTGTGATTTTATTTTTTTTCCTTTTTTAAATTGCATTCCTATGCCCACCTAAGGCATGTCTCTGTGTATTGGCTATTACAGTATTTCGAAAAGTAAGATATTTCTTTAATTATGTATAATCCAAAATGTTGGTGTTTTGTATGGATCATCAGTGCAACATTCCTTAATTCTTTCTGCTATTTGTCACAATTGTTATTTAAAGAACCAAGTGTGTATTGCATGAAAATATTATGATCTTTTTCTCTTAGTTTAAATAAATTCCAAGGTAACTGGACTTCTAAAGCACCTGTCTGTTTGCCTGATATCTACTTTAGCAATAATTTTTTTATGACCCTCTGACTCAACAAAGTAAATAAAAGTATATTTTATCACTGTTAAGGTTGTTAATGTTGATTTATTTAATATAGTCTCATTTTTTTTATATTTAGAAGCTCACTATTATTCTTAAACTCAAGTTATTTCACAAGTCAAGAGTAGTGTGTCTTATAGCATATTTACTGTGTAGAATGAGATCTACAGTAGGAAATGACAAATCTTCGTTTAAAATGTGTATTAAGAAAATGTAAAATCATGTTTACATGAATAGTTTTAAGCCTTGTGTCTCATCTCTTCTTGTCCAGATAGATGGAAAATAATTTCAGCAAGTATCTATTTGATTTTGAATACCAAACCTTTGAGTATCCATCCTAGAGTCAAAGCTAAACTAATTTTTTGAGTTCTGAAATGCACATATTTGAATTTTTCATAATTGGTTGATAATTTCTGATTTAGTCTTAAGAATTGTGTGTGTACATGTGTAAGTTATTTTAAATTATTGGATCGCTGATATTCAAAAGGCTGACAAATCCCAAGGTCTGCAGGTGAAGTAGGTAAGTCAAAGACCAAGGATTGCTAACAGTGTAATTACAGAGGTAGGCTCTTTGCCCAGGAAAAACCAGTGTTTCTCCTCACATCCTAAGGCAGAAAAAAAAGACAATGTTTTAGTTCGTAGGCTGTGAGTCATGAAACATTTTCTTTGTAAGGAAAAAGGGGCCAGCCTTTGTGGTTCAGGACTTCAACTGATTGGATGAGTCCATTCACATTAGGCAGTACAATTTGCTGTAGTCAGACCACCAATTTATATGTTAATCTCCTCCAAAACAACTTTGCAGCACTATCTAGAATAATGTTTGACCAAATATCTGGGTACTTATGGCCCAGTCAAGGTGACACATAAAACTAACCATCACAGTATGCTATCAGTTATCTAAGAAAAAGGAATAAGGCATATACATATATTGTTTAAATGTTTTGGGTTTTTTGTTGTTGCTATTGTTCAACATAGTCTTTCATATTGGAAGGAATCATTGCCACACATTCATGAACACATGGATATTGACAGAGCAAGCCAAGACTGATGCTAGTTCATGATCTCCCCGCTTTGAGTTCTCCCTGATCCCATGTTTCCCCTCCGTCACCCCCATGTTAGTTGGCTTTCTCATAGAAGTTGAAGATTCCCCACTGGGTTGATAACCTCCCTACTCCCTCACTCCAACTGCCTTGATATGCCCCCTAGGCCTACCCCCCTCGCTGTCCCCCTCCCTTCTTCCCCCAGGATCATAGGCATGGTTCACCCTGCTTGTGTAAAAATTCACCCATGTTGAGGTTATTATTAGCTTAGCTAACTTTCAGTCTGTTTCCAGTTGTATTCTAGCTTTCACATATGAGAGAAAACATTTGGCCCTTAAGTCTCTGAGTTTGGGATATTTCACTCAGGATAATTTTTTCCATATCTATCCATTTGCCTGCAAATGCCATGGTATCATTCTCTCTAAGAGCAGAGTAGAATTCCATTGTATATATGTACCACAGTTTTTGTATCCACTCATCCAGTGAGGGGCATCTGGGTTAGTTCCATAGTTTAGCTATAGTAAATTGAGCTGCTATAAACATTGATGAAGCTGTATCTCTGTAGTATGCCAATTCTAGCTCTTTTGGGAAAATACCCAGGAATGGGATAGCTGGGTCATAAGGTGGTTCCAGCCCTAGTTTTATGAGTCTCCACACTGCTTTCCAGAGTGGCTGTACAAGCTTGCAGTCCCACCAGCAGTGTGATAGTGTTCCTCTCTTCCCACAACCCCTCCAGCATCTGTTGTTGTTCATGTTCTTCATTTTTGCCACTGACAGGAGTGAGGTGGAATCTCAGTGAAGTTTTGATTTGCATTTCTCTGCCAGTGATGTAGAACATTTTCTCATATGTTTATGGGCTTTTTGGACTTCCTCCATTCAGAAATTTCTCTTTAGCTCCCTAGCGTATTTATTGATTGAATTATTTGTGGTTTTGATGTTCAGTTTTTTGAGTTCTTTGTGTATTCTGGATATTAGCCCTCTGTCCGAGGTGTAGCAAGCAAAGATTTTCTCCCATTCTGTAGCTTCTCTCTTGACTCTTTTGACAAATTCTTGAATTCCAGAAGCTTTTTAGTTTAATGGCATCCCACTCATTTATTCTTGGCTTTAATGCTTGCACTATGGGAGTCTTGTTAAGGAAGGTGGTGCTGACACCTATGTTGTGGAATGTTGATCCTATTTTTTTCTTCAAGCTGTTGTATAGTTGCTGGTTTAATTTCCACATCCTTGAACCATTTTGATTTGATTCTTGTGCAGTGTAAGAGGTAAGGATCCAATTTCAGTTGTCTGCATATGACTGTCCAGTTTGTCCAGCACCATTTGTTGAACAGGCTGTCCTTCTTCCATACTATTATTTTCCCCCCTTTATCAAATATCAGATGGTTAAAGATTTGAGGGTTTGTCTCAGCATCTTCTATTCTGTTCAATTGGTCTTCATTTATGTTTTGATACCAATACCAAGCTGTTTTTGTTACTATAGCCCTATAGTATAATTTCAGGTCAGAAATTGTGACACCTCCTGTTTTCTCCTTGCTTAGTAATGTTTTGGCTATTCTGGGCATTTTGTTATTCCATATGAATTTGAGAATTGCTTTTTCTATGTCTGTGAAGAATGTCATTGGTATCTATATGGGGAATCCATTGAATCTATGTTTAAATATTTTAAATGGAAGAAGAAACCATGTATGTTTTAATATTCACCTGTCATGCAAGGGAGGAAACAGGACAGAAAATTAAGGATAGAAGCTAAACTTAAAGGGCCTTGTTTTGGAATCATTTTGATATTTTACATAATTAGTAAAGTAAAATTACATAATTAGTAAAGTAATTAGTAAAAAGTTACAAAAGTAACTTTTGAGAAAAGAATCCCTAAATTGAAAGTAAAGCAAATGAACTGAACCATTTGATGAGTTGGTAGTAAATTCACCCAGAGGGGAGCTATTTTTCACGCTTTTAAAATGTTTGACTATATATCACAAGCAGAAAAGGCCTACCCTTCCTTCCCCTGCCTTTTCCTCACTCCTAGAAAAAAGATTTTAGTAATCACAGTATTTTTTTTATAATTTTGTTTTTTAAAGTGAGAAGGACAGTGTGAGAGAGAGAGACAGAGAGAATCTATTTTTATTGAGCTTTGCACATGGCTTTCGTTGCTCTGACACTTAGTTGTGTACATGGGTGCTGGGGTTTGAACCTGTTTACTTGTGCATGCCAGGCAAGTGCCATAACCGCCGAACCACTGCTCCAGCCCAATCACAGTATTTTTATTCTGAGACTATGAATATGTGCAGTGGGGTAAGGATAAGGAGAAAGTACATTGGAGTGTGGTGTCTGTAGAAGGTGCTATCGTGCACATCCATCAGGACTGAAGCATTCATTGCTTGTGCTGCTGGCAGTGAGCGCTCAGCTGATTTGCACTCTGAACACTCACCAGCTGGAGAGAGCTGCTTCACCCAAAGTCATGGCTCCTTTCCAAGGACTTCCTACATCCAAATTATAAAAACGAAGGCCCCTTGGCTAAGCAAGATAAGGCAAGACAAGGCTTGCCACTCTCTTGCTCCCCGTGGAATTATTTGTGGCCTTCATTGCAATTGAACTCTTCCCTCTGTCTCATCCTACCTCCTTTAGACCCTCATAGGTTTTGGTCTAAGAGGCATACCACAGTAAATGTTGTGCACATAACCCTCCAACTGTCTGTTTTTTCAGCAGACCTCTCAAAGCAGTTATTGCCAAGAATAGTTTAAGGAAAAAAATTCTAAAATGAAATTTTGGAACTGGATCACCCTGCTAGGTAGTTTGGAGGGCCCTATTACGGTAGCAGGTGGAGTATAGCTCCCCACACATGTTCTGGCAATGTAATTGTTGAAACTTACCCTGATGGTAAACTGGAATAGGATACTGGAAATACTCTGGGGGACAATGTTGCAAGCATTTGAAAGGTCCAAGGGAAGTTAGTAATTATAAAGAATGTGGAATTGGATGGCTTCTTCATTGAATCTGGGCAATTGGTGTATTTAAGAAATGCTGAGGGTGATTAATCACCAATTAAGGCCCAGAGGGCCTTCTTGGCAGCCCATTAACTCTCATTTGCAGCTGGAGAACAGAAAAAACTAGGATCAGGCCTAGGACTTCTTTGTCTCCAGAACTTTGCCAAAATAAACCTAGAAACGCTGAGAGTGTACATATATAATACGTAGTTCTGGATACTGAATGTTCTGGGTCACAGGGGAAGGAACTTGAAGTTGAGTGAGTTTATTTATATGCAAGCACTCTCAAATGATAAAAATTTAACACTTTGGAAAAAGCACTTAGCACTTAACTAGGGTAGTGGTCTAAGCCACTTACCTTGGCCCAGCTAAGTGTAACCAGAGCTGCCAAGGCTGCCAGGAGGAAAAAGAATTAAAAAGGCTCAGAGAAATGTATGTGGTAGAGTGAATACACTGCATAAGACAGGAGTGCCCAGCAGTAACTTCATTTGCCAGAGCAATAATGAGTGTGCTGTTTAAAGAGGCACCAACATTATTTTTAGCAGTTCAGTAGTAGCTGAATTCTGAAGGTCAAGGCTGATGGTAGAAAATGTTGCAGAGCTATGTGCCCTGGTAATAATGAGAATGATGAGATCCTGAAATAGTAGACATCAGGTTGTGGTACTTAACTGCCAGTAGCAAAGTGGGTAAGTTATCTCAAAAAACTACAAGGTTGCTGGTGCAGTGGCACCTGCCTATAATCCCAATAGCTCAGGAGGCTGAAGCAAGAGGATTGCAGGTTTGAAGCCAGCCTCAGCAACTTAGCAGTACCCAACTTAAAAAATAAAAAGGGCATGGTATGTAGCTCATGGCTGAACACTCTTGCATTCAAGCCCTGGTACCAAAACAACCAACCAAAAGCTGCAAGGTCAGTGTCAGTCAAAGCTCATTATGTAGTGGGTTATAGAGATGTTTAATGGAACCTGGCTTCAATAGATGCAAGGTAGATGGCAAGCCAGTAAGGGCATTACCCAGTCTATCTGATCAAAACAAATCAAGAAGGGATGATCAGGAGACTGAGAGCTGCTTCCACAATAAAAAATCATGAACCAGTTCTCAGGCCCAGAACTGATTAGTTGGGAAAAAGGTTGAATCCCTAAAATGAAAGACTCTGCAGTACCACAGCAAGTGCGTAAGTTAATGATTACCCCAGTGCTTCTCCAAAGGGACTTAACCTCATGTAACTGTGGAAATAGAAAATATCCAATATTTTGACTACTGGGCACAATTTCCAGGTTGACACTGATACGCAGGAACCATGGATTATCATTCCTCTGACCCATTAAAGTTCAGAGCATATGAAGGGTAGGTAATAAACAGTCCTGATCCACATTTGATTCATAACAAGTCCATTGTGTCCGCAGATCCACTTAGTAGCCATTTCCCTACCCCTCAATATATTTGATTGGCATGGACTCAGTGTTTGGAAAATCCCTGTAGTAGTTTCTTAGTCTGTGGGACTAAAGCTACTATAGAAAGGAAAATTAAGTGGAATCTTTGAGACTGTTCCCATACTCTTGGCCACAATAGTAAGTAAATAGCAGTATTGCCACTTGGGGAAAAGGGCAGAGATGAATTCCTAAAGAATCTAAGGATTAAAGACACAAAGGACTCAGGATTGGTGATTCACTAGTCCCCGTTTAATTGACCAGTCTCTTCTCTCCAGATTGGTCCTGGAAGATGACTGTACAATGACTAATTCAATCAAGCCTCAGCCCCAATGTAGTTGCAGTGCCAAATGGGGTATCCATTAGGGCACATTAGTATGGTCTCCTATAGATTGTATGTGGCCACTGATCTGGTAAATGATGCATTTTTCCATCCCCATTAGAGTCAGAAAGTTCACATTCATCCTGGATACACACATAAGCTAATATTTATAGTATAGTCTTATCTGCCCTTGATCATAATGTTGTCAGAAAGGATCTGGATATTTGGGATGTAATACTACATTGGTCCAAATGCTGATAACTTTGTGTGATTTGAACAAGATGAACAAGAAGGTAAAAGCTCATTGAAGTCTTTAGTAAGATACCTACCCTCTGTGGTCAGGAGATAAATAAACAGTGTGAAGATTTGGGGGAGGGGATTGCCATATCAGTGAAGTCTTCAGAGATCTAGTAGTCTGAAATACTCTGTTCATAGTAATATTGCATCTGTATTTTCTCCACTCAGAGGAAAGCCAAAAGGATCTGGAAGATCAGAAATAAGGACATTTAGGGAAGAGGCATGCAGATGGACCTATGGGGATAGCATGTAAATATGAAATATTTATTGTGTTTGAAAAAAATTTTAGTCATATGTTATCCGTCACAGAGTTTTCATCACAGAAGAGGGCACTATACAACTGAATAGGCAAAATAACTCAGCAAAGTATCAGTCTGCCTTTGTTACTGGCCACTGTAATATTGGCATAATGGAAACTTAAATGGAGTATCCATGGAATCAGGGATGGAGGGTAGACATGGGCTTAATAGCAAAGGATCCTACTCAACCAAGGCTAATCTAGCTCAGATACCCCATATGCCAGTAATAGACCAAGGCTGAAGCTCCTGGCACTGTGAAACCAAGCAGCTACCTGGTGGCAAGTGACATTGGATAATTAAGCCTGATGGAAGTTGGTGTACATTCTGGGTTTGCGCTTGTTTTTATAGCTGTGTGGCATCAGCCAATATCGCTCTCCAAGAACTTACAAAACTTCAACTGTCATACCTAGGTGTTTTAGTCTGCTGTGACCAATACCTGACAAGAACAATTAGAGTAGTGAAAGTTATATCTTGGGGCTCATGGTTTCAGAGGTTTCCTTCATACACAGCTGACTCCGTTCCTCAGGGCCTGAGATGTGGCAGAAGTATATGGCAGAGGAAAGCAGCTGAGGACATGGCACCTGGAAGCAGAGAGAGAAACAGGACACCGCAGACCAGGGGCAAGTATATACTCTGAAGGACCTCCTGAAATGACCCCGCTCCTCCAGCCACACCCTGCCAGCCTTCAGTTACCACTCACTTAATTCCTATCAAGGGATTAAAGCACTATTAGGTTAAGGATCTCATAATCCCATTATTTCACCTCTAAACTTTTTTGTGTTGTCTCACACATGAGCTTTTGGGGGAACACCTCATATCTAAACCATAACACTAGGGTCCTATGTAATATCACAAAGAACCAAGAAGTGAGGTGCAGCAGTGGATCCATTAGATCCACTGGTCTTGCAACATGCCACAAAATGTAGTCGCTAAATTGAGAGTGATGGAATGACCTTTTAAAGGCACACCTGAGCACCAACATGGATGTGATACCCTGTAAAAGTGGAACACCATTCCCTGGGTTGTGACATACCCTAAATCAATGATCATTGTATGGTTCTGTGTTTCCACAGGTAGACCACATAGGGCCACACCTCAAAGGGTAGAAGTAAGTGACCCCATTTCCACCACTCCTGGTGACCGCCTTGCGGAATTTGTACTTCTGGTCACAAGTCTAGGATCAGTGGGTATAGAGGGCTTGATTCCCAGAAAGGAATTGCTTCTCAAGACACAGTAACAGTCAGGTAGACTTTTAATCTATACCTGCCCTCTATTTTTTTCAGGCCCCTCAAATCAAGAGACTGAACAGTTGGCAAAGAAGGAATTCCCACCCACTTGCCCACCATTCCTCCACAGCTCATTGAAGTCTGGCCAAAAAAAATTGTCTTTCAGAGATCCATGAAGAATAGCTATTATGGCTCATGTAATGGAAATCACAGCCACTTTGGAGATAGTTTCATTAGGACCCTGGTGCTTGGGTTGTTGATTCTGACTTATAGCTCACTAAGACTCCAAAACCAGATGTTAATTCTAGTGTCGGGGGGTGGAGGAGTAGAGGCGGGGAGGGTGAAGGGAGGGAGAGGGAGGTGAGAAAGGAGGAGGAAGAAGCATAAAACCGAGAGCAACTGTTTCCTGCTTGTGAGGAAGGGTAGGGATACCCATTAAGCTCCTGCCATTGTGAGATCACAGGATTTAGGAAATGTAATCTCTGTCACAATTAGTTTCCATAATAGATTGCTCCCTAAGTATTGACAGGGTTGAAATAAGAGCAAAAGGTTAACACTTGACTTCTCGCATTTCAACTGCCCACACCTTAACATTTCCTGAAATTTGAGCCCATTTTAAAATAAACCTTTGACAGTGCTTGAAAGATTCTGATACACTGCATGTCCTGGGAGGATAAGTTGCATGACCTCTAGAGTCAAAATGCCTGGACCTAACTTGGTCCTTTATTCAACCTAGTAATCTCTCTGAGCCACAGTTTTCTCATCTGTTAGTGGGAACACCAGTGGTACTTACCTGCTAGAATGATTGATGATTACGTGGATTGATCGATGTAAAAAGTGCTAAGCTCAGTGCCAAACACAGGTCGTAGCATTTAGTGAATCAGTGGGGTTTTTCGTTGTTCATTTGTTTCTGCTTTCATCTTTTTTTTAAAAGTATGTGCCTTTGCTTCAGTAGGAATTCCATACAGACAGAGGAGCCTGACTGGCTCATGAAGAGTGTTTTTCACTTCTAAGGTCTGTTCGGCTTGGAACCTGCCCTTCTGTAACCTTTCCAGACACCTTCCTAAACTGTTTAACTTCCTGAATTTCAGTTTGCTAAGACTCACCTCAGAAGCACTCCAGCCTTCCCCATGGCTGGGGATGGGCTGCATATTAAAACAGAAATTTAGATCACAGTATTTTCCATAGTAAAGCTATGTTAGTTTCAGGAGGCAGGAATTCTAATTATGTTCAAAACTCTTTGTGGTGTATCATCTACTTCCGAAGTTTATTTTTATTGGTTCTTTCATGTTCCTCTGAAAGGAGAAGAGACTAGGACTCAAACCTCAAAATCGTTGATTGTATAATTATTAGCAATACATGTAAGATTCCCCCACACACAAAGATCTCCAAATTTGGAGGCTAAAATAAATATTTTTCTTATTCCATCTTTTGACACCCACCACCACCGCTCTGCCCAGTGTCTACCACCACCAGCCCCCAACCCCATTGAGCTGACCCTGTAATAAGAGGCCTGGGCCGACATAGTTGTCCTGCATTGGCTATAATTAGATGACATTTCTTAAACATATGGTATATTTTATACCAGTTATTTGTAGAAACAACCAAAGCCAGTTACTGATTATTTCTTTTACCCTTAAGCTGCTTTCTAGCACCCTGAAATGGAACATATAGAATTAGAGAACTGGCAAAATTATTTTTAGAGGGAAAATATCGCCTAAGTAGCTTTATAATGCAGATGGGTTTACCTTTTCAGTTTTCAACGGACCTGTTCAAAGGATCTGCAGTTGTACTTTACATCCACTTGCAGTAAGATGGAACCTCAAGTAACAGATTGTTAGATGGCAGAGATTAGGTATTCCACAGTGTTAGAAGCTTGAAACAGTTTGCAGATGTGCTTGTCTAGTTCACTTACAGTGGCAGCCTGGAATGGTGTGCCAAGATCTCATGCACAGATCCCTAGTTACTGCTTTCAAATTCATTAGTTAACTTCTCCTTTAAGTGTACCTATCATTTTTCACATGCCCAACTCACAGGAGCTTGTGATGTTTTTACACTAGGTAGGAAAGGTACCAGATCTCTGGGAGACACCTTAGAGAAGGGTTTCAAAAGAAAATGAACTACCACTGGGCACAACTGACTCAGAGAAGATGTAGCTGGAGCAGAATCTCTCAACCTTGGTGGTGTTGACATTTGGGACTGGGTGATTCATCCTTGTGGGGGGGCTGTGCGGTGCTTTGTAGGAATTCCTGCCTCTACCCACTAGATGTGTGTCGTACCCTCCTTCCCACTTGTGACAGCAAAAATGTCTCCAGACACTGCCCAACATCCCCAGGGCTGCACCATCACCTCCAGTTGAGACCCACTGAAAGAGAATTCAGAGTTCTGGGGAAGCTCTTCACATGGTCTGTACTTCTTGAGGACCCTCATGGCAGTGGCACCAACTGTGAATTACTAAGGAGCATTTGTTATATACCTTCAATGGGCTGTGACACTTAGAGTCCATCTCAGGTAGATTCCAGTCTACCCTTAGTACGTAGTCGTCCCTGAATGCCAGTGTTGTTTAAGATAGTCATTAGGGGACTATGAAGTCCATTTAATGGGTCCTATTCTGCATTTTTTAAAAGAAATAATCGATTATAATAAAATAATACAGAAAATATCAGTTTCTTTCATGGAATAAATATTCATTTGCAAACTTGTTCTCTGTGCTTGCTCATATTAGATATTAATGTAAAATGTATTTCTTATCAAGAGTTGTAGTCCACAAAGTTTGAGAATCTGTGTCCTGTTTTTAACATCTCACTGGACATACACATTTATCCTAATGCCCAGTGTACTCATTTCCTGTTGGGGTAACAAATTGCTACAAGCTTGGTGACTTGGAACAATGCAAGTTTATTCTCCTGCAGGAGGTTAGAAATCCAAAATTTTCTTTACTACACTAAAGTCAAAATATACAAAGGCCTGGTTCTTTCTGGGAGTTTGAGGGGAGAATTTTACCTGGCTTTTAGAGCCCCGTCCTCCATCTCAGAGCCAGCAGTGGAGTATTTTCAGATCTTTCTCTACTTACTTCTGTTCATCTTGCCTCTTTCTCTCTCATCTACTGCCTCACTCTTCTAGGGACCCTTGTGATTACATAGAACTCACCTGGATAGTGCAGGTCCATCTTCCATCTCAGGATCCCGCATTATATCTGCAAAGTCTTTTTAGGGATACAAAATAACATGTACAGATTCCAAAAATGAAGACATGGTTGTCTTGCAGTCCTTGTTCATCCCTACAACTCCTGACCTTTGCCCTGCTTCTTCCTCCAGCATGATATGCCCATTCTTCTCTGTGTCTACTCACATTCCCCCTCCATGATTGGTTAGGAGATGTAGAGTGAAAAAGAACCTCATGTTTCTTGTCTGTGAGATGAAAAGTTTAGGCCACATCAACGGTGCTTGAACCTTTTTTTTTTTACATTCTTGAAAAATCTGTTCACACAATTTTAGTAAGTGTGACAATATATGATGGAGATAAAAACTGCACAGTCCGACTCCCCCTGCAGTGACTTACTCAGTTTCTCACAGTGGAGCCACCCCACTTGCATCTATAGCTATTAGATCCAGGGACACCTAAGAAGTTTCCACATTTAACTCCTACTCCGACAAACAAGGAATGTAAGATCTGAAAATTGTAACTCTGCTGCTGGCTCTACCATTGTCTGTGAGGTCAATGCCATCAGGTGGCATGTTCTCAGGACCGCAATTTAGTTAGCAACAAAGTGATCATTGGAGGAAGCCTTCATAAATGCTTCCTGAGAAGCATTTAAATTGATAGAAATAGGGAATTATGATAGAACATTTAAGGTAGCCCCTAAAGATCCCCCACTGCCTGGCGTACAAACCCAGAATATCCCCTTTCCTTGATGTGACAGGACATGTAAAGATAATGAAATTTTACTTGGGTGAATAGGATTTGTTATGCGGCAAAGATGAAGGGATTTTGCAGATGTAACTACGGTTCCTTATCAGTTGATTTTTAATTAACCCAGAGGGATAATATCCTGGGTGAATCTGACCTAATCAGGTAATTTCTTTAAAAAAGGGTCCACACATTTGCTGAAGGGTGGGATTCAAAGCAAGACAGGCACGCTTTTGCTAGCCCTCCAATTGTGAAGCAGACTGTATGATAGAAAAACCACAGTCCTGAGTGAGCTGTGGAACTGAGAGAGACCCTTGGCTGACAGCCAGCAAGAAAATGAGGACCTCAGACCTAAGGCTGCAAGGAAATGAATTCTGCCAACAGGCAGAGAGCTTAGAAGAGAATTGTGTCTCAGAAAAGACTAACTCTGGCCCATATGTTGATTGCAACCTTCACTTAACAGAAGTTGGACTCTAGACACATGGAAATTGTGAGGTTATAAGTGAGTGTTGTTTTAAAGTCCCTCCATTTGTGGTAACTTGTTACATAGTAGTAAAAAACTTAATTCAGGCATTCAAGGAAATCGCCAGAGCAGAATCTGAACTATGCTGATGTAGTACATGTATATTAATATTAAACTTGAATGATTTTATGCAACATCATAAACAAAATTTGAAGGAATTCTTGTTAATTTAAATAAGCAAGACCCAAAAGTCTTCATACTGTATGTTTCATTTATATGCAGAGCAAAACAGTATTACCACAGGGTGAGGGTAGGGGAAGAGATTGCCTTTAAAAGGCAAAAGGAAATCTGTGAATTGTTCTGTTATCATTATAGTGGCAGATGCATTTGTCAAAATCCATAGAACTGTACATCACACACAAAAAGAAAAAAAAGAATTGTACATCACAGAACTAATTTTACCCTATGCAAATTTAAACTTAAATTTAAAATGTTAAAAGAATTATAAATTGTTTACTTGGAGTTTGTGCACCCTAGAGAAGGTGGTTTCATAATTTTGTCCTCTGAACTCTTCTGCCACTCTTATGGAGTCAAGTCTAGTCAGGGGAGCAGTTTTTTTTTTTTTTTTTTAAGAGTGCTATACTTTGGATCTTGAATGTTTGTCAAATGTGTCGAAGGTTTAGTCCCCACCCTGTAGCACTTTGGGGAAGTGGTGGAACCCTTAGGAGATGGACCCTTGTGAAAGGAAGTTAGGTCATTGGGGCTGTGCCCCTGGGGGAGATATCGCCACCCCATCCAGGCCACTCCCCTCTCTGTTCTATGTGTCTATCATGAAGTACGCAGTTTCGTTCTACCATGCACTCCCCACTGTAATGCTCTGCCTCTCCACAGGCCCGAAAACAATGGAGCTAATCAACCATGGACTGAAACCTCTGAAACTGAGCCAAAATAAACCTTTCCTCCCTTAAGTTGATTTATTTCAGATATTTTGTTGCAGTAACAAATCTGATCTGACTAACACAGAAGATGGGATTTAATATAGACAATGGGTTATTCAGGTAGAGAATGACTGAAACAGCAAAAAGGAATACTAGAGTAATTCAGAAATAATTGCAGGAAAGCAACCTAGGAGGTGAGAGGTGGAGTCCTGAGGAATAGGTGCTGACTGGCTATTGGCAGCATCTCTGGGGGTTGGCCCTTTCTGAGAGAATCAAAAGAAGCTGGTAGTCACTAGCAGTTGAAATCAACTGTCACCCAACTACTTGGGTATCTGACAACAACAGAAAAAAGCAGGTGGTTCTTTTCCCACCCTCCAGTCTCTGTATTGTCAGAACCGAACAGGGAGCCAGCTGGCAAAGACTCATTTGAGATGTAGTTTGCAGAATCCTAGCTCCAGTATTTCAGAGCTGGGTGTAGAATGGAGAATCTGGAAACCAGACTCCATTCATAATTTCATCCAGACAGATTAGAAACATGATGTGCTGGCCAGTGACCAGTGTCCAAGCTTCAGATGGAGATCGGGAACACGCACATGGTGTGCAAATTTGACTGTTTGCTGGTGGCCAAGAAGCCACTGGCATCACACCCAGTTTTCCAGTGTCATCCTTAAAGCTGAACAAAGCAAGATGAACCAAGAGGGCATATAAACAGGGGAAATTGCTTTAGTCATTCCTAAAAGTTCAGTCACTGTAATCATGACTGGTTGCTCTTTTGCAATGTGATGAGACAATTGTGGCAGTTGAAATCTGTGAGCCACAAGGGTCCAATTTATTAAATGCTTAGACATGACCTGTAAATCAATAATACTTAATCCCCAACAGTAATCTTCCATAATGGAGGACTTCTAATTTATAAGGAATGCTGACTATCCAGGAGGGTGTCCTATAGACTAAGAGCTTGGAAAAAAAGATTGAAGGATTTGATTTCCATGTGAAGAGTTAAGAGGATGCTGTTCTGCCCATCTGGTTTACAGATCATCAGAGTTTTCAACCTAGGAATCAGAAGTTTGCAGGGAAGTAATTTGGTGGTAAATTGTTTTATAATATCTTTTTTCCTTGTTTAATCCACTTCTATGAAGTGAAATTTGTAAGATAATTGAAAAGTGAAATCACCCATTTTAGGGCTGTTCATATATTAGATCACCTGGCAGTGTAAGCAAGTGAACAGGACCTGGAACGAACTGTCCTATTAAAGGAAGAAAAGATTTGGCTTTCAGGAATGTGGAGCTTCAAGAGAGGGAGTGGTGGGTGTAATATTTGAAAAGCAAACTAGACCTTGAAAACCAGAGTGAGAAATTGTGATGTTATTCCCTGAAAGCTTTTGCACATTGACTCTCTCATGTTGAGTATTTGATAAATGCACATTCAAACAGAGTTTGAATTATCTGGCTTTGCCAGTTTGGAAAACGGTTCAGGAAAGAAACACTTAAGAAATCATCTAGTGTTCCAGTTAAACATAATTGAATAAAGCATTTTTTATAATTCCACTGTTCTCAAAACTCACAGAAAAAAATCTAATAGTAATAG
Source organism: Aplodontia rufa (assembly GCA_004027875.1). Classification (NCBI taxonomy): domain Eukaryota; kingdom Metazoa; phylum Chordata; class Mammalia; order Rodentia; family Aplodontiidae; genus Aplodontia; species Aplodontia rufa. Next base: position 15,786 of record PVKS010001036.1, read on the forward strand.
AATAGTAATAGAAAGACTCCACCCCCAAAATATAACTAAATAACCCTTCCATCTTCTATAAAATAAAGAAATGGTTGTAAGTCCAGGCCACAAACTCTAAAACATACTTGAAAATATTGTGAAATCAAAGTGAGAGGGAGAAGTGAAAATTAAATCTACCTTCTAAGATCTTTAACTGGAAACATTTCACTGAAAGGAAAAGCTACATTGTGGAAAGGTCTATCTAAAAACCCCCAAAACTTAGTGTGGTCAACCTAAGAATGTAGATGACCAAGGAGAGAAGCAAAGGATGTCCCTAACCACAAAGCATCAGGGAAGTGGGACTGAAGAAGAGCTCTGCCCATGTGTCACCCGCATCTTCTCCAGGCCTCCTAGTCTGGAAAGATCACATATGTTCAGAGATCTGCTACTTTAGATACTAGCATGGAAAACCTGGGACTTAAAGCTTTGGCTGCCATATTGCCTCTTGAATGCCAACAACTAAACTAGACATGCTTCCAGAACAGAGGAAACAAGAGGTGTGGTCACTGACATCATTAATATGAAACACAGTCAAGGGCTTTGTTCACTCCACCCCTTCTTCACCCTATTCTTTGACCCCAGTTGACAATAAGTAATGATTATTAAGAAAGAACTTATTGCATAAGTACATAGATGTTACTACAAAAGGGGATGGGAGAGGAAAAGAACAAAATGCACTGAAAGACAAGCAGAAATCAAGCAAGGAACTGAGAGTTATGTTTAGTTTCAAACAAATGTTACATAGGATGATTTATCTTTAAAAAGTATAGATAGTAGTATTTAAAGAATATAAGAGAAAAAGACCTCCAGAACTCAAAAGAGAAGTGAAAGAGAAAAATATAGTATGCTTTTCAAGAGTCAAAGAGGAAAGAAGTAAGGGAGGAAAAAGAAAGATGAGTGAAAAAGAACACATTAAGGCCCTGGATTTGAGAAAAATAAATTATGAGACAGAAAAAACAAACTAGAAACTGATTTTAGAAAATATGGTAGTTATGGAAGCTAGATGAAGAAACTCCAACAATCAAATAATTGGTATTCCTACTGAACAAATATAATCCAAAACATATTTAAAAGGTGATTTTTAAAAAACCTTTGTAAATGTGAATGAAGATGAGAATCTGCAGGTTGAAAGGGCACATTAGATGCTAGAAAAAAATATGTGCATGCATACATGAAATAATCCACTCAATATGACCTAATGAAGTTACTGAATTTCCAAGGTAAGCAACATGGATAGGAGAAGAGACTTATATAGAAGAGCAGAAAAATCAAGATGGCTCTGTACTTCTCCACAGTTACAAAATCTACAAAATATGTGGATTCAAATTAGAGACACTTTGTGATTTCATGTTTACCTTAATAGAGTACAGCTGGATAAACTTAGAAATATTTATAGACGTGTATATCTTATCAGTTAGTACACACACATATATTTCTTGACTCCTTTTGCTAAAAGGGTCTGAAGAAAGGAATAGGAAAGATATACCAGAAGGCAATGAGGACACCCACTCAGATCATGGATTCTAAATATCAATAACCAGTAAAGAGGGACAGGGCTCCTTGGAGAAATGGCTGTTTCTAGGGCTGGGGTAGAGATACACACGGTGAGCCTGGACCATCTTGTGGTGACAGGACAAAACAATGGATGTGTGACATGGGCTCTGGAGCCAACTGAAGGAGCTCCCACTGGCAGAAACAATTTTACCAATAAAATAAATAACATAGTATTACATCGTAACCCAAAGTACAAAATAAAATCTCTCTCATCCATACTGTTAAAATTAAATGATGAGTAAATAAATAAATTCACAAATAAGAACAGGAAAGTCTACAAAAGAATTCAAAGTTTATGCAAATACTGCCTCCCTGCAAGTAGATAAAACATAAAACATAATTCCCTGCCCCTGAAAAACAGGCTGCACACAGTGACTTCCATACATACATTCAGTGTATTATGGAAGTAGGCCCAAGAGAGTGGAGAAACCTGAAACACTGCCTCAGCTTTGTGATTGTTTAAATCAGCATTTGAGTCTCTGTGACCAAAAGACCCAACAAGAAAAACTGAAAGAAGAAAAGTTTATTTTGGCTCATGGATTCAGATGGCCATCTCCATTGCTCTGGGCTGGAAGTGAGGTGGAACATTATGGCAGAGGGTGTGGCAGAGGAAAGCTGCCCAGGACATGGTCATCAGGAAGCAGAGAGAAAAACCTCTGCTCACCAGGGACAAAATATAAACCCCAAAGGCACACCTCTATGGACCTGCTTCCTCCAGCCCCACCCTACCTGCCCACAGTTGCTGCCCAATTAATCCGTAACAGTGGACCACACCTCCCATAATCTAATCATTTCACATCTGAGCATTCTTCCATTGTCTCACACATGAGCTTTTGGAGGATCAAGACCAACAGCATTAGTGATAAATCATCTTGGCAGCATGTGTCCTTGATGCAATGTGGTAGGAATGGAACTTTTTCTCTGGGCTCTTCCTTTTAAGAACCTCAGACCCATTCTCATCATGAGAAAAACTTCAGGCAAACTCAAATTGAGGCCCATCTACAAAGCACCCTGGGTTGTATTCCTCAAAACTGCCAAGGCCATCCAAAACAAGGAAATTCTGAGGATGTGTCACAGCCTAAGGGAATCTAAGACTCAATGGTTTAATGTGATGTGGTATCCTGGATGGGTTCCAGAAAAAAAAAAAAAAAGCAGGGGAGGAACTAAAGGAATTCAAGCGAAGTATAGACTTTGGTTAATAATATTTCATCAATAGTGGTTCATTAGTTTAGACAAATATAAGATATTAACAATGGAAACTGGGTTTGGGGCATAAGAGTACTATCTGTGTAACTTTCCTGTAAGTCTAAAACTATTTTAAAATTTAAAAATCATAAAAGGTAGGGGCTGGAGCAGTTATGGCACTTGCCAGGCATGCACGAGGATGTGAGTGCAAACCCCAGAACCATGTACACAACAAGGTGTCAGAGCAATGAGGGTCTTGTGAAAAAACTAAATGAAATTGATTCTGTCTTTCTCTCTTTCTCACTGGCCCTCTCTCTTTAAAAAAAAAAAATAATAATGTCTAGCACAAATGGATATTCATTTTATAAAATAATTCAAGGGAGTATTCCTTGAAATGTGCTCCCCATGTGTTTTAAAATTATGATTCCACTTTTAAAAATTGAATTCACATGTAGGTTTTTTTTAATTCATCTAAATTTAGCACATACACATTCCTGGAACATCTTCTGTACACAAGGCTCTGTACTAGGCACCACAGGGATTGCAGAAATGGACCCCAGCTCTGCTGGGAAGTAATATGTGACTTTGCAGAAAACAATTTATTCTGTAAATTGATACTTCCTGCAATCATACAAAAGAATGTGCAGCAGTTTTCAGAAATCATGAGTTCAGCAACAAACAGCCAAAGCCCTTGTCTGAGCCTCACTCCCACTTCCTGGTGCCTTCATCTTCCTCTGATCACTGCTTTTCTTATGTACCGGGAAGAAAGCCTACCAATACCCAACTAAAGCAAGTCAAGTGTTCATACAAGCAGATTTTCAAGAAAACAAACCACCCAAACAAATGAACTAGATAGAAGAAAACATTAATGTTTTTGTAAATCTTTTACCTATTCTTCAATTGGTTTCATTTTAAAATTTTTATTATATGGTGCCCTTGATATTTTAATTGGCCTAGATGACTGGCTTGTAGATTTCAGGAAATCACACATTTGGGGATTGAATGGAACTCTACTGTCTGTCTTTCCCAAAGGAATATGTTGAGAAGATTTAACCAGCAAGAGGAATGTGGAAAAAGCCTATCTAAGTATCACTCAGCAATCTTGAAGGCTCCACTCTGCTAGAAGGTGTTTGCCTATAGACAATCACAGGCTGTCAAAAGTTCTTGGAGAATTTGTAAAAAGCAATAGACCAACTCCAGGACAAAGAATGAAATGAAAAGGAAACACAATTTAGTCCTTAATTTATAGAAAAAAGGAGCAACATGAAAGTGAAGTTGGTTACTTATGAAGGACTAATAGTTGGAGAAGAAGTGATCAAAGTAAAGTGATACTTCTACTGCATCATGGTGGCCCTGACACATTTATGGTAGTGGAAAGGGAGATTGAACCAGTTTCAGAGAGATGAAGTTTGAGTGAATATAAAACACCATACAGTGTTCAAAATTTATTCCTCATTTTCTTCCCTGCATCCTCAAAGTGCTTCTTCCAGGCTCATGAAATCTGCAGTGGCAGCATTTTTCATTTAGAGTATGCGTCCAAGTTCAAGGTTTGGAGTAGTTAGAAAATCCGACGAAAAGAAAAACAAAACTCAAAAACAAAAACAACTTATGAAAGCAGGAGTCAAGGTGAATTTAGATTTCTAAAGATGCTATGATTCTGGCCAGGGGAAGTAATACATTTTGCCAGTTGGCTTCATGTAATCTCAGATTGGGTCCAAACACACATGGAACAGATGTTGGAGCTTCTTGCTAGAATTGTATGGCCACACTTCTGTTCCGTAGGATTCCCCAGCTTAATCATCTAAGAGATTGGAACTTTTCTCTGGCCTCTCAGTTTATGCATGTTCTCATCAGAAGCGACAGTGCTGAGCATATCCTCTTCTCCTAACAAAGTGCACATGTTCCTAGCAGTCCCTGTGTCCTGATCTGTCCTTTGGCAAATTCTGCCACTTCTGGGAAGATCTATTGCCACTTATGTTTCAGTCTCACTCTTTCTCTCCCTCTTCCTGTCAGTCGTATATGCTTTCTTCAGCATGCGGAGAATTCCCCTTGGATTTTGCTAGAAAGGGTCAGTCCACAGCTAAGATTTATGGGCTGGCCCATGTCTATATCCCCTAGACAATCTAGAAATCTCAATAGGAGGAGAGGTTAGTGAAACATGCTAATCACCCTAACATTTCACAACCATGAAGGACTTACAAAAAGCAAATGGAAAAGAATTAAAGATTGAGTCTTAAAAATGAAGGGGGAGAGGAATGTTGGCATCACATGGAAAGCATAGGGGAATTTTATGGTTCTTTTAGGAAAGTCAACTCACACCTGAGAAAGATGCTCACATCCAAAAGTTTGAAGCAACTTACACACTGGGGCAGGATGAAGGTGGAGGAACAGAAAGACATGCACCGTCAGCCAGCCCCACAGTATTTCATGGTTATTCATCTGGCAACAGAACTACTAGGCTGACGAGCACCTCTCAATCAAATTTAGTTGTTTGAGCTGGAACTTAAAGAATAATGATAATAATAATGACACCTTATATGAAGTATATTGTACCTAAATTTCAAGATATGAGGTGTCACCCAAAAGCTCATGTGTAAGATGATACAAGAAAGTTCAGAGCTGAAGTGATTGGGTATGAGAGCCTAAATTTAATCAGTTCATTAATCTGGTAAAAGATTAACTCTGCAGTAACTGTACGCAGGTACAGTGTGGCTGGAGGAAGTAGATATTCGGGGTGTATACTCTTTGGAGTATTGGTGAGCAGAAACTCTCTCTGCTTTCTGATTGTCATGAGCTGCTTTCCTCCTCCACATCTATCTAGCATGATGTTCTGCCTCACTTGGGCACAGAGCAATAGAGTTGGTCGTCTATGAACTGAGACCTCTGAAACTGTGAGCCCCAAATAAATGTTTCCTCCTCTACTTTGTTCTTGTCAGTTCTTTTGGTCACAGTGGTGAAGGAAGCTTTTCTTTCAAGTGACTCAACAAACTACAAGTTTTGGGACATCAAACTTCTGTTTGGGACAATCTTAACTTCTGTTCCCTCTATCAGTTCTTAGGCCAGATAAGCAACTGCATGATCCACAGAATGGTGTTTGAGTTACTCAAAAACCGAAAGAATCTCAAATAGAAATCTTCTCCTCCAATCCCTATTAAAATAAGGAAATGATCCTTTAACTCTCTGCAAGAGATATATCTTTCTCCATTTTTTTGTACTTCTCTGAAAGTGAGAGAACATGAACATCCTTTATCTTCACTTGCCAATCAACCTGCACGCAGTCATATAGCTAAACCAGTTGGTAAACTACCAAATGCATTCACATTGGTTGATCCATAGGAAGTGTCCTAAACCTCTAAATGGTGTCTTTCTGCCACCCTGACTACATCCCTGGAACTCCCAGACATCCCCCTCATCTGTGTAGGATTGCTGTAACAAATTATCACAGGCACACGTGTATGCGCAGCAGGAACATGAGGATAAGGGAATGATTCTATAAACTGGCCCCACTGTACTAACCCCCACATGCTTTCTTTTTTCTTTTCTTTCTTTTTTTTTTTTTTAAGAGAAATTGGGGTAGTGAGAGAGAGAGAGAGAGAGAAGCAATTTTTATTTAGTTCTTTATGTGACTTTTATTCCTCTGACACTTTGTTGTGTACGAGGTGCTGAGGTTTGAATTCAAGCATTCGCTCATGCAAGGCAAGGGCGGTAACCACCAAGCCACCGCTCCAGCCCCATCTTTTTTTTTTTTTAAGCAACTTACCTGTAGTACTGCCTAGCTTAAGTCGATAGCAAACAATCTGTTATCTTCCCAAAAAAAGAAGGCCCAAAATACCAATTAGAAGAATACAAATTACCTTGAAGGGGGGAACTTTTTGTGACCCTTATACAGACCAAATCCCAGAACTCATGGAGACAAGGATGATTCATAAATGAATCATAAACTCTGTAAGAATAGGTTCCAATTAGAACTGGTCAGCATGGGCCAAAGCGTTTTCATGTGCAGTAGAGACTTACTTGAAAATCCGATTTCATCCTGCTGATGATTGATAAAAGTCAAAAAGTGGACCTGGGCGGGACTTTCAGGAAACTTCCCTGGGACCCCCCAATAAAACTGGAGGACAGAAGGGGTATGCCATCCTTCCCCTCTCTGAGAAGACCCACTCTCTCCCTTAAAAGTGTCCCCTTTTCCTATTTCTTCTAATAAACTCATGCTTGCTGCTCTGATCTGAAATCTTTCAAGCATGGTTGCAAGAACCAATGAAGAGGTGACCTCCACATCTGGCTCAGCTTCACAGCAAGCCAGTGTCTGATAACGGTCAGTTGTAGACGTGGTATTGGTGAACCTGGGCTAAGTGTGCAAAGACTACCCCCTTGGAGGATAGATGACATCATGGAAGATAGCCACCTGCCCATCTTGGATCTTCCATTTACATCTAGACTGCTATTTGAAATGAACAAGCAAAACTTCCGTCTTGCATGAACCATTGGGTTTTTGGGGGGCAGTACTTCTAGCAGTTTAGCCCAAAACTTAACTAATACATCAGAACTCAAACTCATTTGGCAATCTGTTTCATGCAAAATGTCTGAGACATTCTCCTGCATTCCTTAATTACCCATCTAAATAAATAGGTGACCCAAAAAATATTTTAATGAAAATCATTTTTTTAATTTTGCTTAATTAAATGGATAGCTAAAAAGAAATTAGCATTTATTTTAATAGATGTTTTTAGTATTATTACCTAGGATGGCTTTCTTCTTCAAATGTTTTCTGTCATCTTTAAGTGTTTTTCATATTTGTGGTTCCAACACCAGAATGTGTGCAGGATACTACAGAGAAGAAAACACAACTTTATCCTCCTGTTCTTTAGGGCTTCATCTCAATTGTCTGTGAAAGGCCAAAGTTAGGTTATGTGTTTCCTGTTTTAGGAATGAGTGTTGATTTACAAAGAGTTGATCTTCATTTTAAACACATTAATTTGGTAGTGGTGACTAAAATATTAGATGCAATGTGACAGATTAGGAGAAGTAAATCCTTGGGAATGAATTATTTGAATTCTCTTATTCATTCCATAAGCAGTTACTCGACTTGTGCTGCGAGGGTGCTGTGCTCAGTGCTCCACTGATGCTCTGGCATGTTTTTTGTGCCCAGTGCCTTTAGTTCATAGGAGGAGAGAGAATCTCTTTACATAGCTTGTGTGAAAGTGTAAGTAAAGGGGTAGAGGCATCTGTAAAACAACCTCACAAGAGCTCTTACCGCAAGCCCCCCACAACTTGTCACTATAATCTCTAATCTGCTTAGAGAAGGATAAAAAACGGCACCACCAAAAATTAGGAGTAAGAACTGTTAACAGAATTTGGAGGAGTTTCTAGTGACTGCTGAATCCATACAATCAGATGCAGGAAAAATCTGCCCATCTAGAAGTCTGTAGAAATTGGCCCACCTCCGTCCCAACTCACCACTCCCTAGATGAAAACAGAATTGTTCAAATTAGAGACTGAGAGGTGCCAAGTGTCTTCTCCTCACAACATAGCTACGCAAAAGAGGAAATTTGTTCAGAGTTGACACTTGGCCAAGGACAGCTTCCAGGCTTTGTACTGAGAAAGACAACTGACCAAGTAGGTAGAAAGTGGAACCAGGATGGTGCAACTGTGTTGAATACAACTCTCCCATCATCTGCGGCAGCTCCAAGAGGCTGAAACGAAGACTTCTCCTGTCCCCACTGCTGCCAGCCGCACAGCTGCCCCACTGCTGTCATGTTCTCTGACACTGAACAGATGGGATATAAGGAAGACTATAGTGATGAAAGGTTTTGCTGATCCCTGGCTCTTTCCCCACTCACAAATGCTTTATTGCAAGGAGAATGCCAACTTGGATGCAGCATGTCACTCCATGTATATCTGTCTTCTATTTCCTAGGAATTGCGGTCATTTATTGGATAAGAAGAGAAAGAGAAGGGGATAGAGATAAACAAGACTGAGAAACAATAGCATTATGGCTGTACCAGAAGCTGTCCTGAGACAGCAGGTAACACCCTCCATGAACTAAAGAGAGAAGGGTCTTCAGATGAAAATGAAAAGAAAGTGCAGTATGTAAAGAAGACAAATGACAGGAATTCAACCTAAGAACTGAGGGTGTTCCTGATGAAGGAACAAGAGCAATTTAAGCAGAAGCAATAACGTAAAGCATAAGACTAAAAAGCTTTCTTAAGCTGAAGAAGAACTCAAATTACAAATCTGAGAATTCTAAAAAAAAATCTAAAAGAGGTTTACTCTTAAACACTTCCTAGCAACAAATTTTGAATTATAAATAAAAAAATTATGTATCCAAACATAAGGGTAATAGAATTTTGAGTGCAAATTTTCTATTGCATGAAGTCCAAAAAGCAGACTCCAAAGGGGATATGACATGCAAAAGATTTACTGTGGGGAGATGACTGTGAGGGGAAAGGGGCAGGGAGGCAGCAGAGGCAGGGAGATCCTTCACCCTGAGATGCAGCTCTGACTGCTATATAGATAGAGGAAAGAAGGAAGACTCTTCGCACAGCTTTAAGAAAGTTTCTTTCAAGCCAAGAGGAAGTTTTTCAGCCAAAGCTGCCTGTCAGTCAAGTCCTTCAAGCCCCTCAAATCCATTGCAATTTCTTCATTAACATCCCTCCCACACTCATTCGTTAGCTCCGAACACCCATGGTGGGAAGCCAGTTCTCAGGGTGAACATAGTGGTGATTCAGAGCAGCAGCCAAACAACAGTTAACTGCTCTCACTGCAGCAGAGGGTCAGAATGATGCATTTTTATGACTACTGCATGAGGTCAGACAAAACCTTAAACCTGGGGATGCTAAGTGTAAACACACTGTAAAAGTTTACAAGCACTTGGAAGCAAGACTTAGTAAAGGACAGCAAAGGTTACCCCAACCAAGCTTTCAAAGAGAAGACCAACATTTCGAATTTCAAAAGAAAATATTTGAAAGGAAATTCTCTCTTCAGTTGTCTCTAGCCTGCTTTAATATCAGAAAAGGTATTTACAATATATATATATATATATATCCAATAAAGACTCACAGGTATAATATACACCAATCAATAATAAGACATGCATCTAGAAAAATATGTAAAACACTTGAATACACTTTTCACAAATGAAGAAATCTCAAAATCTCACGATCACATGAAAAAGTGAACGACCCCATTATAAATCAAGGAAATTGGAATTAAAACCAGAATAAGAAGCTACCATATCCATGCCAAAATAGTTAAAATTTAGAAGGTTGACAATATCAAGTACTGGTAAAGTTATTCAGCATCGAGAATTCTTATACACCTCCAGTGGGAGTATAAATTGATATAGCCAATAGTTTAGCATCATGTACTTAAGTAGAAGTTGCACATACATTCTGTGGTTTAAAAATTGACTCCTATATATACGTTGAAAAGAAGTGTACACCAGAAGACATATACAAGAATGTTTATAGTGGCACTTTTCATAGTAGTCACCCAGTAAAAATGACTCGGATATTCATCAACAGTAGAACAGATAAATACATTGTAGAATATGAACACAATGAAATATTATGTATTGGTAAGAATAAATCCAAAGTTAAATGTGACATTGTGCATGAATCTTACAGATGTAATGTTGAGCTAAGGAAACCAGACATTTTATAATGCCTGTTAAGTTTCTTTTTTCTTAGAAAGTTCAAAAATGGAAGAACTGTATAAGAACTAGGAGTATACATGTAGGTGGTAAGATAACAAAACAAAGCAAGTGAATATCATCAAACTAGAGAATAGGAGTTTGGAGGGAGAGGGTTTATAATTGGGAAGCAGATCATGCAGGTTTCTGGAAGAACTGGTAATGGTTATTTATTTAATTTATTCTAGTCTTTTATTCCAACATAATATCCACTTTTCAAAGGGATTCATATTATTTTCCTTAGTAGTTCAATTGTTAAATTTCCAAAGCCACAAATACAGTACAAACAAACATTCCTGGGACCAAATAGAGCATGACTTAACTTCAAGCTAATGTGTCTTCATATTCCCAGGTTTTAATAACTAATAGTTTTGACCACTATTGCTAACTCAATATTACTATTATTCTTGTGTTTAGAATGCTTTTATTGTGGGAGGATATGTAATACAATCTTCATCATTTTAATTCTTTGTAACTGTAAAGTTCAGTGGTATTAAATACGTTCACAATGTTGTTCATTAGTATCTATAACCAAGACTTTATCATCATCTCCAACAAAAACTTTATGTCTGTGAAACAATACTCTCCCCCAGTTCTTCTCCTTCCAGCCCCTGCTTTCTCCCTTAATGAGTTTGCCTCTTCTAGGGATCTCATATACACTCACACCATCATACAACATTAGCTCTCCTGCATCTGGCCTATTTCACTAAGCATGTTTTCAAAGTCCATCCACACTCTAGGATATATCAAAATTTTATTCCTATTTATGGCTATATATTCTGTGCATATACCACATTTTGTTTATATACTCATGTGTTATAATGGACATTTAGTTGTTTCTTCGCTTTGACTATTGTAAATAATTTGCTGTGAGTATTGGTATACAAATATTTTTTAGTTCCTGTTTTCAGTTCTTTCAGTTATATACTTGGGAGGGAGATTGTTGGGCCGTATGGTAGTTCTATATTTAACCTTTTGTGAAACCAAAGTATCTTCCACAGTGACTACAGTGTGCTTTCTTACCAGCAATGCATGGAAGTTCCAATTTCTCCTCACCATCTTTATAATCTTTCCATTTAAAAAAATCATGGTCATTCTAGAACATGCAAAGCGGCATCTCATTGTGGTTTTTATTTACATTTCACTAAAAACTAATAATGTCAAACCATATTTTCATGTGCTTATTGGCCATTTATGTGTCTCTCTTGAAAAATAGCTACTCAAGTCCTTTGCTCAATTTTGAATTAGGTCATTTATCTATTTGTTGTGGGGCTGTAGGAATTCCTCGCATATTCTAGATATTAATATGTTTTCAGATATATTATTTGCAAATATTTTCTTCCATGTTGTAGATTATCTTTTTTGTTTTCTTGATTTTTCTTGCATAAATATTCTCAATTTTGATGAGGACCAATTTATTTTTTCATTCACTGCCTTTACTTTTGGTGTGATATATACAATGTTGTTACAGCCAAATCCAATGTCATGAAGATTTTCTCCAGTATTTTGTTCTAGGAGACTTATATTTTTAGATTTTATATCTAGGCCTTTGATTCCTATTGAGTCACATTATGATTACCTTTTTCTTCTTTTTTTAAATTAGCTCAGCATGTTCTTACATGTTGGAGGGATTCGTTGCTACACATTCATATATGCATACATAAAATGACAAAGTAACTTGAGCCCAATCCTTATTCAGTTTCTCCCCCCTTTGCCCACTCCCCATCCCTTGTCTCCAATGTAATGCCCCCCATTACATATATAAATGTCATGAAGTTGCTTTAACAGAGGTCTTTCTGTCTTCATTGAGATTGAGCTCCTATCTAAGTCCTCCAGTTCAACCGGAAGGACTCCCCTCACACAGGGCAAATCTAGTGGGGACCAACTCCCTGGGATCTTGTTTGTTGGATGCTGGGGATTCAATGTGTTTCTCTCTCCAAAATTCCTGTTGACACTTCAGCCTCAATGTAACAGTATCAAGAGGTGGGCCTTGAGGAGGTGGTTAGGCCACAAGGCTCCAACAGCAGGGAGGGGATATGTACCTTAAGAGTGCTTTTCCACATGGGGAAGCAGTATGTTAGACGGCTAAGCTAACAATAACTTCAAATTGTATGACTCTCAACGCAACAGGGAGATGAGATGACTCCCTAGGATACTTGGAGGCGTAGGGAGAGGGACGGGGCGGAGGGTGTAGGAAGAACTCCTAGGAGACTGGAGGGTGGGAATATGGGGGAATCATCTCAGAAGGAGATCGCTGTCCTCCACAAGATATCCATTTAACTCAGGAGTTCTTCTAGGGGAAACAGCAACAGGGGGAATCCAAGCTGGGCATTCATGATATGGCATTAGCCCTGGATAACTAAGTATATATACAATGGTTCTTGAATGTTTGATAATGTTTCCCCCTCAATTGCATCTCTATATCCATCTAATAAAAAAAAAATAAAAGTAAGAGTGCTTTTCCAGCACGCGCGTGGACATGGTTCAGTCCCCAGCGCCACACACACACACACAAACATACGTTTGTCAAGCTGGGTACAATGGCATATGGCAGTGTTTTAATTAGCTATTTTTTCTCTGCAAAACACCCAACAACAACATCATAGAGGAGGAAAAGTTTACATGAGTGTCGAAGTTACAGAGGTCTCAGTCCATGGCTCTGGACTCAAAGTGAGGCAGCCCATCATGGAGGAAGGGCCCAGGGGAGGAAAGCTGCTCACCTTAGGGCAGCAAAGAGACAGAGACAGAAACAGACACAGAGAAGAAAGAGGGTGGGGGAAGGGTTGCAGGGACAAAGCACCCTTCCAAGGCGTGACCCCTCTGACCCACCTTGTCCAGCCATGCCTCACCTGCCTTCAGTTACCAGCCAGTTGGTCTACTCACCCTAAGATGCAGCAATAAGGATTCAGCTCTCATAAGCCAATCATTTCACCTCTGAACATTCCTGCATTCACAGGAGCTTATGGAGTACACCTCATATTCATACCACAACAGGCTGTAATCCTTTCTACTTGGGACACACACGGACTCTGTCTCAAAATAGAAAGTGCCTTTGGCAAGTACTTCAATGATAGAGTACTTGCCCAACATGCCTGAGGCCCTGGGTTCAATGACCAGTATGTTAAAAAAAAAAAAAAAAAAAAAAAGCAGGGCCCAAGGGAATGAGTCCACCTATCCTGCCCCTTCCACCAGGTGAGGATACAGCAACAAGGTGGTTTGACCTTGGACTTGCCAGTCTCCAAAACTACGAGAAATCAACTTCTGTTGTTAATAAATTTCCCAATCTGAGGTATTTTGTTACAGCAGCACAAAGAGGCTCAGGCATCTGAGAATCCATCTATCTCTTCCCCCCATTGTGGTTGTTCACTTGTTTTGTGATACTAAGGCCTTGTACATACCAGGCAAGAGCCCAGCTGCTGAGCCACATCCCAGCCTTTCTTCCCCCTATGGGAAGGACAGCTTTGCTGGTTCTAGGATTCTTGGCTTCCATAATTTATACTTCATCACTTTGAATACATCAACACACTGCCTTTTGTGTTCCAGGGTTTCTAACAAGAAATCGGATGGGGACGTTACGAGAAACTATGATGAACGCTCCCTTTCTCTCAACCCCATAGGTGTTAATAGCATGTTCCAGAATGTCTTAGGGAGCAGAACGTTTTGTTACAGTATAACATGCCTTTGACACCACTCATTCCAAGTTGGAAGAACAAGGAAATGAATAGTGTAGATGAGGTTGTTAAAGCCAAAAGTTACTACAGATTTTCAGACTTGAAATGAAAAAACCATTGAAGTATCCTACAAATTTTAACTTCTAAATAAGTAACTATCAGTGTCCTTAACCCACTGAAGCAAAAAGCATCTGGTGTGCCTTCTTATTCCTCATGAAATTCAAAAAGGTAGGTCCTGGAGGCCCAAAAGTGAGATGACCACTGGGGGTTATGCCTAGGCGCGACTGGGTCATTTCTTGCTCTGACTTTGCAAGGAGCCATTGTGAGGAATTCCAAACACTGGCTCCATAAGTGGGTGGCTGTAGCTGGGTTTTGTCCACTAGTACAGGAAGCTCTTGGTGGTGACCTGTCGGACTCCCAGATAGTTAGCACTCTTGGTGGTTGTGGCTGTGGTGTTTGGATATTGGTCCTTTGATTTGAGTTTTTTTGTTTATTTTGTCTTGTCTTTTTTGTTTGTTTGTTTGTTTTGTTTTGTTTTTTACCAGCATCCTTAGTTGGTGTTCTGGCTTAGGATGACTAGTGAGAGTAGTCAGAGTAGTGTAGTGCTGCAGGGGCCCAGCGCTACATGGCCCATTATGAAGTCCTGAAGACACTGGGGAAGGGGGCTATGGGCAAGTAAAACTAGTCCGCCATCTCCTCACTGGGGCAAAGGTAGTGGTGAAAGTCCTGACAGAGACACAGCAGAAAACAGCTCACCTATCCAAACTGGACATGATGGCGACCTGGAACACTGGCAGGTGATCCAACTCTTCCAGGTCATCGAGACCATGGAAAACATCTACATGTTCATGGAGTATGCAGGTGGGGCACAGCTACAGCACTGATCCCGGACTCTGATGGCACGCAGGAGGAGGGGGCCCACAGACTGTTCAGGCAGATTGTGAGTGCTGTGCGCTATGCCATGCATAGGGCATCGAGCACCTATAGACCTGAAGGTGGAGAACATGGTGCTGGATGCTGCGGGTAACATCAAACTCGTTGACTTTGGCCTGAGCAGCAGTTTAACAGCTGGGCAGAAGCTCAGCAAGGTTTGGGGCACTGTCCTGTATGTTTCCCTGAAATTGTCCACTGGCAAGAATACACAGGCTTCCCTGAGTACATCTGGAGTCTTGGGATCATTCTGTATTTTATTCTCACAGGAAGACACCCATTTAGGGGCACCATTGCCAAGGAGGTGAAGATGTTGATCATGCAGGCCAAGTATGACATTCCCCTGCACCTTTCCAAGGGAGCACAGAGCCCCATCCAACATATATACTGATGGTGGACCCCATGCAGAGGCACCCAGTAGAGCAGATCCTGGGGCACCCATGGCTAAGCCTGGCTGATGAACCTTCACCCAGTCATGCTAGTGAGCCCAAAAACTCAGATCCCACAATCATGGCCATCATGTTTGATATGGGGTATGGTCGATATGATAGCTGGGTGTCTCGGGCTAATCAAAAGTATGATGAGGCGATGGCTACATACTTGATACTGTGGCACCAGATAACCTAGGTGAAGTGTGGGTGTAGTGGGGTTGGACCTTGTTCGAGCCCCACGGATCCCTCCAATGTGTCCCTCAAGAGGAGTGCCAGTGAGCCTGGCCTTCACACCTTCCCCATGCCCTGTGAGCAGCAGCTGCCCGAGGCAGCCAAACAGTCAGGGCAGAAGGGCGTGGAAGTGCCAGCGTGCCTGCCTCCCTCTCCGCTTCCTGTCTGTGAGGACCCCCAGTCCCAGCGTAGCCTCCCAGCATTGTCATAAGTTCTACAAGACTGTGTGCCCTAGAACCCAACCCCTGGCTCACTCCTCAGTCAGTGAGTTGCAGCAGAGGGCATCACGTCCTCTGAAAATACCTCCACAGGAAAGTCCCAGGATTACAGCTGGGGCTGGAAGCGGGTGACCAGGAGGATCACCACCTGCAACCAAAAACCGTGGCTGCATGCAACACTTCCGCAGAACCCGAGTGGCCCACATGAAAGGTGGGAAAAACTTGTCAAGGTTCCAAAACAGGGTGGTTCCTGCTCAGGTGCAGAGATGAACCAGACAAGCCAGTGGACAGCAGAAGACCCTGAGCTCTGAGGATCCTGACATCAGTCAGGAGTGGACTCAAGCCAGCTGCAAGAGCGACATGTGCAAACTGGCTCAGTCTCCTCAGCCCAGGTTCCAAACAGCAGCCTATCTGAATCCACCAGGAGTCTCTGCCCCAACCCGCAGGAAACATCAGACCAGAGACTATTTGCCCTGGGACAGTTTCCCCTGCCCTGCTCTTTTCTGTCTTTTATCCCATGTTTCTGGGATAGCAGAGATGGTTCTTAAAAATTAATGTTTCTTGCAAATTATATAATAAAATTGATGTTTCAAAGATTGAAAAGATAATGATTTAAAACAAGAAAGAGGGGCTGGAGCGGTGGCTCAGTGGTTATGGTGCTTTCCTGTCATGCGCAAGTACGCAGATTCAAACCCCAGCACCATGTACACCATGAACACAATGAACTGTTGGAGCAACAGAGGCCTCATGAATAACTAAATATGTTGATTCTCTCTCTCTCTCTCTCTCTCTCTCTCTTTCTCTCACTGTCCCTCTTTCTTGAATGAAAGAAAGAAAAAAAAAGAAAGAAAGAAAGAGAAAGAAAGAAGAAAAAGAAAGAAAGAAAGAAGTCTCAGGGCAAAGGCAAAGAGCCCAGCAGCCATCCTGTCCATAGCCTGGACCACTGTGCCTCACTCTCCTGTTCAGTGTAGATACTCGTGCACCTTGAGCTAGTATAGATGGGGACTCACTTGCCCTGAGCCAAAGCACACAGGGACTGGTGGGCTTGAGCTGCCATGGATGGATACTCCCCTTGACCTAATGTAGATGGAGATTCTCCTCTTGAGCCTGTGTAGACTTGATTCCATTGAGCTGATCATTGGGGGCCAGAAAGAATCTTTTTCCCATCTTCAGGCATCTCCCTGAGGTGGAGAGGGTGGTTGGCAGCTGTTGGAGAAACATATCTGGCTAGGCTTTGGAGACTTCAGAGTGTTCTATGACGTCGTCTTCTTAATCCCATGTGCAGTGAAGTGAGAGGTGGGCCAGTGGACAGGGGTGTAACTTCCTGTAGCAGAGGTTGGGTGCTTCATATATGTCATGTAGCCTCTTCACTCAAAGATGACTCCTGATCTCTGCTAAAGATCACAGAGAGTAAGCACAGGGGATCTGGGGAGTGGTGGTGTTAATCTCAGGGATGTTACTCACATAAAAGCAAAGTACATCCATGTGGAATTTAAACAAAAAAGGCCAAATAAAGAATAGAGTGTCCTGTTGGCACTGAATTTTGCCATCTACGAGATGCCAGTCACATAAAAGGAAAGTGCACCATGTGGAATTGCTCTTATCTTTGGGACCTATTGACACTGAATTTTGTAAAGGAACCCTCAGGGTTATTCAGGGATGTGGCGGGGGTGGGGGTTGAGGTGGGGAGGGCTTGGTGCACCTTCCAGCCCTGGCATCTGTAGGGCAGGATTCCCAGAGCTGTTTTGGCAGTTTCTTCCTGCTCTTCCCCTTAGTGGTAAGAAATGGATACCTTTTCTTAATGTCCCATTTATCATTCTAATAGTTTGCATTTTCTGTGAGGCCCCCAGTTGTGAAGTTATCAGAAGCTCAGAGATTTTTAAAAGTTAAAAAGTTTTTGAATACTTTTCTAATAAATTGCACAGGTGGTAAATCCCCCCTAAGGTAAAAAACACTCCCTAGCTTGAGGCAGAGGCACACCGTGTGCGGCCAAGTAATGGAAGATTTCAGATCTTCCATTACTTGGGAATAGATTGTCACATTACTGCCTGAAAAGTTACAACGTGCAGAAGATTCTGGGAGGCAGGAGAGGCCTAATGAGGATCATGGAGGCATGTGCCCAGGGAGGAAGCCTATGGCCAGCTGGACAACTCCAGTCTAGTAGGGTGACAGTCACAGCAGGTTTGCAGAAATCCTGGAGGAGGGAAGGGAAGCAAGACAGGGGAGGAATGCATTTTTGTGTGGGTTTGACTGGTGAACAGGGAGATGGGTTTTCCCAGATTTTTTTTCCTGTTCATCTGCAGCTAGGCAGGGATGGGACTTGTCAGGTGTTGTCCCTGTGTCTCCTAGAAATAGAAACTTGCCTTTTCCTTGTACACACAGCAAGTAGCTCTCCCTCTTTAGGTAAGAAAAGTGGGCTGATTTCCTTACTAAACTATTTAGATTTGTGAAGGCTAAGTCCCTTCCTACTGAGGTCCTTCCATCAAGTAACCCCAAACTATGGGCTCCATCCCTACAGCCCATGCCCATTTTTCCTTTGGTGAATCCAAACACCTGTCCTCCCCGAGGTCTTCTTTGGTCCACAACTTCCTATGACCTCTTTTTGCCCCCTGGTCACAAGTGTTGCCAAGAGGGAATGATTATTTCAGTCAGTGCAAGTCCACAATGCACGGATGGTTATAAGCAGTGGTTGTGCAATCCAAAAGTGACATCCATCTTCACAGAGCCTGAACAGAAGCTGTGGACTCCAAGCAGGGGCCTGCCACATGATTGGGGGTGTATGTCATGAATAGCTCAGACATCTTACAAGCATGATTCAAGTTGGAAAAGTGTAGGGAAACCCCCCATTGAACCTGTTTGGGGTGTGTCTGGAACCTGAACAGGAGTAGAGGATAGCACAAAGGCCTATGGGGCTTTGTTTGTGGGCTGTGAAGGAGGTGGAGGACTGACTCTCCCACACCACAAGTAGAGTCCTAGGGAGATTCCTGAGAACCAAACTCCCAGCAGAGTTAGACAATGGCCAGATGTTTGGGTGTTCACTCTAGAGCAGACACCTTCCACTAGAGCTCCATAAGCTCCATCAGACCCAAGCTCCACCCATTGGGGGATCCACTCTTAGAACCCTGCACCGCCACCCTGGGAGTGCATCACCTGATCTGTGCAGACAGCACTCAGCTGTCAGTGCTTCACATCCCACTTCATCTCACACTAACAGCTGATAAGCAGAGCAACTAAAGAGGAAAGATGCAGCAGCCCTCAACTCTTGCCCCCAAGGCCAGTACACCACTCAGCAACATCAGGAACAGATGAAAAGGAAGACGGTAGGCAGTGGGGGTCAAAGTAACCACCTACTCTCACTGACTTTTACCACTTCATTGGAGACAGTGCCTCAGTTCTTCATCAAGAATGTTTTTGCCTTCTCCTTCCTCTTTTTTGTTCCATCTTTCCCTTTAATTTGGTTTTATTTGTTTTTTTCTTTTCATTGCCATATGTGTTTGTTATCCTGAGATATATATGTATGCACATATATATACATACACAAACACATATGTGTATGTATATATAATGCCAAATATATATATATATATATACACTTATATATACTTTTTTCTTTTTCATTCTTAGCATTTTTAACAATATAGTTATTTTCCCCTGCCCTACCTTCTGAGGGTTGAAAATTTTTTTATCATACTTTGCTTTTGTTTTGTACTCTCTTCCAATTGTCTGTTTCTTTGGTGTTTCCCTCTCTCCTCCTGATAAAAACCAAACCCTATTGCTCTCTTGCATTCTCTCTCTCTCTCTCTCTCTCCCTTCCTTAATTGTGTTAATTCCACTTTTCCTCCTACTTCCTTATAGCTATCACATTTTACATTTTTTTGGCACTCTCTCTGTTCACCTTATGGAATTGTAAGTTCTTTTCTACTTTTTCTATTTCACTATCTTTTCTCTTAATCAATTGCTTTCTTAAGATCCCGTAGCACCAATAGGTCTTCAATACTCTAGTCCCTAACAACAGTGCTGAGGAGGCCTTAATGGATAACTGTTGTGTGCTTTAATACCAGATGCAATTATTAGTTACATATTGTCATTGATGATGATAAGTGTTGACCCTACCATGTCTGGTTCTTTGCAGCAATTTTGTAATCATAGTAAGTGCCTAGTTATTAGTTTAATAATGAAAATTGTATGCATTGGTTATTGCAATTGTTTGTTTACCCCTTTTCTGTGTGGTGCTTGTAATCTACAGAGACACTAAAAGTTCACAGGTTTGAGGTTCAGCAACTGAATTTTGGACCAGCAAGGTCACACACTGAATTAAAATATCAGTGTCTGGAAATCCACCCAACCCAGGGCTCACATGAAAAAGAAGCTCAAAAATAATCCCTCACTTAAAAGAAGAAATCAGAACAACACTGACAGATGGTTAGACATACAAACAATTTGAAAAAGCAAGGAAACAAATCATCCCAAATAACCCATAATGTTTCAACAGCAGATATCAATGACACTACCCTGGAAGAATTGTCAGAGGATTTTAGAAAATTCATACTTAATTGTTCCATGAACTAAAAGATGATGTAAGGAAGGAAATCAGAGAGGAAACAATGGAAGCAAAAGATCACTTCAATAAAGAAATAGAGATCCTGTGAAAGAATCAAATGGAAATCCTCAAAATGAATAATCAATAAACCAAATTTAAAATTCAATAGAAAGCATCACCAATAGATTAGACCACTTAGAAGATAGATTTTTAGGCCTTAAAAACAAAGTAAATAATCTAACAATAAAAAGTTGACCATAGAGAAAAGATCTTAAGAGACCATGAACAGAATATTCAAGAAATCCAGAATAATATCAAGAAACCAAATTTGAGAATCATTGGCGTACATGAAGGTTCAAAAGCACAAACTAACGGAATGCACAATCTTTTCAGGGAAACAATATCAGAAAACTTTCCAAACCTTAGGAATGAAATAGAAATTCAAATCCAGGATGCGTAGAGTATACCAAATATACAAAATCACAACAGACCCACCCCAAGACTCATTATTATGAAAATGCCTACCATACAAAATAAGGACAGTATTTTAAAAGCTGCAAGAGAAAAATGACAGATCACATTTAGAGGTAAACTAATCCTAATTTCAAGTGACTTCTCAACACAGACCCTAAAAGCAAAGAAGGCCTGACCAAGCTCTGAAAGATAATGGATGCCAACCAAGAGTTATGCCCAGTAAAACTGAGCTTCAAGATTGAGGATGAAATAAAAACCTTTCATGATAAATAAAAGCTAAAAGAATTCATAACTAGAAAGCCTGCACTACAAAACTTACTCAATAAAATATTTCACGAAGAAGAAATGAAAAACAAAATGAAATCCAGAAGACAGAGACATTTACTAGGAGACCAATTAATCAAAAAATAATGAAATCTAATTTAAACACCAGAAGAAAATTAATATGATGGGAATTAAAAATCACCTTTCAATAACAACAATGAATATGTATGATCTAAACTCTTCAACCAAAAGACAGGTGGACAGATTGGATTAAAAAACAAGATCCAGACCCCCCGCACAGGAAACCTGCCAGAGCCGATGCATCAGCCAGTTTGCCTACAGCTCAGGCCTCAGCTAAGGGCCCTTCAGGTGTGTGCAGGGAACCCCTGCTCAGAATTCCCCCTCCCAGGTACTAATCCGCCCAGCTGCCATGCAGGGAGCCACCCAAATGCAGCCCATTCCTGCCAGGTCCCGGTATAGTGGGCTCACACCTACAGCCAAGGTTCCCAGGCCCTGTTGCACCATGCAGGAGGCTTGATCCAGCCTGACATGAGACTCCAGGATCCAGCAAAGGCAAAGAACCCCAGCTGCTGTTCTTCTACAATACAGCAGGCTGCCTTGCACCCCCAACAGAATATGGATTAATGCTCTGGGACCTTGATCCATAAGATACAGCAAAACAGAAGCAGCTTTCTGGAAGAATTTTTTTTATTAGAGGAGTGGTATCTGACCTGACCCTTTGACCTGCAAGGAAGAAGCACTTCCAGACCTGCCTACTTTCACCACAGGGAAACCAAATTCAAAGATCCAGAAGAAGAATATCAAAAATAGAAAATATCAAAATAGAAAAGGTTCACCTCAAACCCACAACTCCCCAACCAAGAAACACACTGACAAGGAGAGGGATAAAAACCAAGAAAAAATTATCAACAACTTGATTACTAAAAGGAATAATGAACTAAAAGAAGATTTAATGAAGGGACTAAGTGAGAAAACACAAGAGATGAAAAACTGTTATCAAAAAAATAGACATACTGGAAAAGGAAGAAACAGCTAAAATCTTCAGTCAATCACATCAGAGGTACGATAGAAGAATTTAAAAATATTAACTTCTATAGAAAACAGAACCTCAGCTTTGGAAGAAAAATTTCTAACAATGAGAATAGACTAAGTTTGAATGCATGGATGACCAAAAAAAAAAAAAAAAAAAAAAAAAAAAAAAAAAAAAAAAAAAAAAAAAAAAAAAAAAAAAAAAAAAAAAAAAAAAAAAAAAAAAAAAAAAAAAAAAAAAAAAAAAAAAAAAAAAAAAAAAAAAAAAAAAAAAAAAAAAAAAGAAAGAAAGAAAGAAAACTCACAAAGCCTGAGCAGAATTTTCAATGTCAGACATGAAATTAGAAGGAACAATTTAAGAGTAACAGGGATACAAGAAGGCATTGAAACACCAACAAATGGCATAAAGAACATTCTCAATGAAATAGTAAAATAAAAATTTCCCATGTTAAAATACAATCAGATATATTCATCCAAAGAGCATACAGGACACCCAATAGGGCAAATCAAATGAGAAGTTCATTGAGACACATCATATTCAAAATATATAACAGGGAAATCAAGGAAAGAATATTAAAGTGGCAACAGAGAAACTCCAAATCACATTCAGAGGCAAACCAATAATGATCACAGCTGAATTTTCAGCTCAGATTCTAGAACTGAGAAGATCTTGGAAGGAGATCTTTCAATGTCTGAATGCGTACAACATGCAGCCAAGAATACTATATCCAGCAACACTCAGCTTCAAAATTGATGGGGAATTAAGAACATTTCATGATAAGATCAAACTTGCAGCATTCATGAACAGAAAACCAGCATTACAGAGAATCCTCAAAGATAAACTCCAGATAGAACACACAAACACTCCTCAAAATCCACAAACAGGAAATCCAATCAAAGAGCCTGATATCAAAAGACAACCAAGAAAGCACAGAACTCACTAATAAAACATGATGAATATGAACCACAACCACATTACTATCCTAAGACTGAGTGTGAATGGTCTCAATGCACTAATAAAAAGACATAGATTAGCAGATTGGATCAAAAAACAAGTCAACAATACGCTGCCTACAAGAGACCCGCCTTAATGTTTTCCCTCATTTATGGAGGCTAGAGCAAACCCCAGGCCAGGGCAAAGGTTGTCAGACTCATGCATTAGACCTACAAAGGGGTAACATAACATAACCTAACCTAGGGCAATGGTAGATATGGGGGGGAGGGGGCAGGGAGAGAGGATAGAGAGAGAATTAAGGAAGGAATCAACAATGTAGCATACTCTTTTCCTCCCTGAGAATCCAAATAATACTTATGCAATCATTTAATTCTGTAAAATTCAAAATCTAGGCATCAAAATGAAAAGCTTCCTCACAGCAAAGGAAACAATTCAGAGCATGAAGGAGAACCCCAGAATGGGGAAAAATCTTTGCCACCTACACTCAGATAGGACATTAATATCCAGGATATACAAAGAACTCAGAAAAACTTAAAACTAATACACAAATAACCCAATGAAGTAAACAAATACTTTTCAAAAGAAGAAATACAAATAGTCAACAAATATATGAAAAAATGTTCAACACCTCTAGGAGAGAGATATATATAAATTGACCCCAGGTGTACTTAACCACTGAACCACATCCTCAGCCCCTTTTTATATTTTACTTTGAGACAGGGTCTCAGTAAATTGCTGAGGCTCGCTTTGAACTTGTGATCCTTGAGCCTCAGACTCCCCAGGTGCTACGATTACAGGTGTGTGCCACAGCACCTAGCTGAATCTAAAATTACTTTAAAATAAAATATTTATTTTTAAAGTTTTATTGAGGAGTTGAATTATTGTACAATCATAGAATGCATATAAAAAAGCAATATGATATGCATATATTCTTTTTTATTAGTGCATTATAGTTGTACATAATGATGGGATCTGTTGTCACATATTCCTAGATGCATACAATACAGCAATATAATTTGGTCAATATCCCTATACCACCACACCCCTCAACCTCCCTCCCATTCCCCGATCCCTTGCCTCTCTTCTGGGTCCTATATTTATCAAAAAACAAAAATAAAAACAAAAACAAAAAAACCCACCCAAGTACAGCATAAGTACAGTGTCATAATTCTTACAACTATGAAGAAGAGTTTTTATATACATGACTATAGTATATACAGTGACGTACTTATAAATGCTTGGAATGTATCTTGCTTTATCTTGGTTCCAACCTTTCCCCTTCTCTACCTTCCTATCATCCTTTGTTATTCTTTGATATATATTGACAATAGGATTAAACATTTACATTTTTGTAAAAGCATGCAGTATAGCTTATTCAAATATCTTATGATAAGCATATATTCTTAAACCATAATCACCCCCACATTACCCACAACCCAGTCTCTTGAATCTTCTATATTTCACTCATACAAACAATATAAGCACATGGAACACTTCATGAATTTGTGTCAACCTTGTGCAAAGGCCATGCTAATCTTCTCTGTATCGTTTCAATTTTAGTATATGTGCTGTGGAAGCAAGCACTAAAATAAAATGTTTAATTAAAGAAAGCTCTTCAAAAAACAGTTGCTCAATGAAAACCACATTAAGATATCACCTTACACCAGTCAGAATGGCAAAGATGAAGAAAATAAACAACAATAGATGCTGGAGGGGCTGTGGAGAGATAGGCACACTAACACACTGTTGGTGGAACTGCAGACTGGTACAGCCCCTCTGGAAAGCAGTATGGAGAATCCTTAAAAATTTAAGGATGAGTCCACCATATGACCCTGCTATTCCACTCCTGGGTATCTTTCCAGGGGACTTAAAATCAGCACATTACAGTGACACAGCAATATCGATGTTCATAGCAGTACAATTTACTATTGCTAGGCTATGGAAACAACCCCGACGTCCCACACTGGATGAATGGATCCAAAAACTGTGGTACATTTATACCATGGAATATTACACAGCAATTAGAAACAATGATATTGCAGCCTTCGAAGGTAAATGGATGGCTATGGAAGAGATCATGATGAATAAAATCAGCTTAACCCAGAGATCTAAGGGCCGACTGTCTCCACTCATCTGTGGAGGTGGGGACTAGACCCTGGACAATGAGAAAGTTGGTCTAGTAACATGAGTTAAATCCAGATAAGATGTAATGCTTTACAATCTAATACTTTTTTTAGAGTTATAATGGGAAGGGGAAGGGAGGGATAACGGAGGGTAATTGGGGGGGGGAACTCCTGGGGATAATTGCAATATCCAGAATATTTACATGTTTTATACACATTTTATATTATTTTGTTAAAATCTTGTAAGATTGTTCAAAAATAAAAAATTTAAAAAAAAATTAAAAAAAATACTTAAGGACCATTTTACTCCACTATTCTTGATTTTATAATTGATTGGAATGGTAAGACTGACTAGACTATCATTTTATAGAAAAAACCCTTTAAAGTTGTTTGCTTTTAGTGGTGTGTGCATTAAATAATTATTTTGGGAACAACTAAAAAAAAAAAAAAAAAAAGAGGATCAGGCTGCACTCCGAACAACATTTTGCTGTGGAGGCAGTCACCGGCCGGCTAATAAAAACTCTCCATTTGGCTTAAAAAAAAAACAAAACAGTTGCTCACATTAAAAGATGCTATCATTTGTCTTCTGAATAAAACCACAATTTAATATTACTATAAACCAATTAAACTACTAATGAAAAAGAACAACATATCTTGTATTGGTGAGAATTTGGAGAATCTAGAAAAGAATGTGCAGAATTACAACTCTCAGACCTTTTAATGGGAATGTAAAATATAACCACTTTGAAAAATAGTTGGTAATTTCTCAAAAAGTTGAACATACACATGAGGGCCATGTGATCCAGCCGTTCTAGTCTAGACATTTACAAAGAAAAAAAGGAAGAATAAAGTCATGAGATATCATAGCCATCAGGTTGATGAATAATGGCAGCAGTATAAATTTATACTTTTTCCTTGAAGAGCATGTTAGTGGTCCCTAGTAAAATTTAAAATGTTCTTATGCTGAGATCTTACAGTTCTGCTTCAACGTTACTTGTATTGGACAAACACAATGATATACAAAGATACATGTACACAGTTGCTGCAACTGTTTGCAATTTTAAAAAAGGGAAAAAATAGAAAGGGCAATTAATATGAAAATAGAAAAATTTTAATGGGGTGTTTACTCCATAGAGTACTAATTATCCAATAGTTAAAATATTACGCTTGATTTTTCTCAAAACCACGTGTGTGTGTGTGTGTGTGTGTGTGTGTGTGTGTGTTGATACATCTCAGAACAATATGGTAAAATAAAAAAATTTAAAAGCAAGTTGCAGGAGCTGGAGTGGTAGCTCAGTGGTTATGGCACTTGCCTGGCATGCATGAGTCTGCAGGTTCAAACCCCAGGCCCACATAAACAACAAAGCCTTGGAGCAGTGAGAGCCACATGAAAAGCTAAATAAAATTGATTATCTTTCTCTCTCTCTCTTGCTGACCCTCAAAAAACAAAACAGAAAAAAAACCTTAGGGTATTTATTTAATATTATTAAATACACGTATTCAAGATACTATAATTGGTTATAGGGGTATGTAAATGGATTTAAAATGTAACAATGGACTGGAGCACTATATAATGTAGATGATCATTAATGCTTTGAAAGGAGAAGAATGGGACTGGGGATGATATTGCAAAAGAACGCAAGTTTTATCTGTATTTGTTTCAATCATACATATGAGTGTATGTCTAGTTATCAATAAAAATTTAAAAATCCCTTCCTATGTTAACAACTTGAAAGCACTACTTGTCTTAGTAATCAGATCATTGATATTTTTTCCTAGGTTTTCATTCCATTCCCTATCCATGAAGTCCATGGTTGTGGAGTTGTGGGTTTGAGTTGAAGCTTGATTCCTCATCTTTGAAGAATTTCTTGTAGGATTAAAGTAAATTATTTTTCACCTTATTTTCTGTGTGAGTCTTTGTGTACAATTGAATTGTTCTGCTGTTTTTTGATGAATGTAAAGTATTGGTTGATGCTGAGGAGTGGGTCCTGAGTGGGTCTTGAAACACCTCTCTGTTTTTTGTCCCTGTTGAATATTGGTGATGAGTTGAGGGTTTTTGTCCCCTCCCTTACTTGTGTTGGAGTTCTGTCAAGATAGTTGAGTTCAATAGCAGGTTCCCTAACTTGTGAACTATTTTTTGACCTTTACAATATTTGATGCCTCCCAAGATAAGGAAACACAATCAAAGTGAACATCAAATGAATACAATACACCATGTTATATTAATTACTTTGTTCCTTCTATAACTATTACAATTTTAATTACTGTCTTCAAGAGGAATGGTAGGTTTAGCAATTAACTCCTGGAAGAAAAAATATATACAATTAAAAGTGGAAGAAAAAGGAAAGAATAAAATTTGAGGAGAAGAAAAAAAAAGAAGAGAAAGACATAATGTATATTGAAAGGGGGAAAAAAAGGAAGGGAAAAATTCTTAAAGAAAAGAAAAACATTCAAATTGTGATCCCTGAGGCTATCTCATTAACGTGTTGGGGACAGATGATCCGTGTCCAGTTGAGTTTAGAAACCCACTGCCAAAAGTGCTGTGGTCACAAGGTAGAATCTTTATAGGATTCTAAGAGTGGAGGGCAGGTTGTCAAGATATGGATCTAGAGCTCAGTCACCTTGGGTTTTCTGAGCTGCTACAGAGAATTCAGTTTAGTCCATGGTCCATGGGGTTGCCCCATGCTGGCCTCCACTGAAGGAACTGTAACTCTAGAGGGCTTCCAGATTCCAGGTACAGGGGGACAAGTGCAGAGCAGAAATTCCTCTGCTGGATATATATGTAATTCCTCCAGACCTCCTGGACCCAGAGTCTGTGCTCTCCTGTGTGCTCTGGACCCATCTTAGATAGTCATGTGGGCCCTTAAATTAGGGGAGGGGGGCAAGGAGAATCTGGGATCCCCCATGCTCCTCCAACCCATATCCTTCTGCACTGGTTGATGTCTGGGCTAGTCCTAGAGCTGTTCTTCTGGGTTCAACCTGTGAATGTTGGTAAAGTCCTCGCAGGATTGTGAAAAATATCTGTTTTAGAGAGCAGACTCCTTCTCACCTGTCTCATTGGTCAAATGGCGACTGCCAGACCTCACAGGAGGGTGGGGGAATCTCCTCTCATCCTGACAGCAGAGAAGCTGTGGAGTTATCCCAGTTTAGGCCCAAAGCAGAGCTCCTATTTGCATTCTGTCTATCTATGACAGAGGTTGGGTCTTAGCAGGATTGTGGAGAAATCTCTTTTGATGACCCGAATCCTTCTGACCTGCCTCTTTGGCCAAAATGGCTACTGCTCAAACTCCTTACACGCAGATGGGGAATCTGGTCTCCCCTTCACACACAGCAGAGATGTGGAGGAGTTGTCCCAATTTTGGCCCAATGCAGCACTTCTACATGCAACTTGGTCTCTGTTTGGCAGAGCCAGTTACACGGTGTCTATCAGCATCTCCTCTGCTCCCTTGTTAATTGGGGAGCAAAGGTGATCACAGTGGTAACCATTGGGTCTGAATCCGTTTCTCTTTTCCACTAGCTACATCCAAATCTTGGACTCACAGGGAATCTCCCACTGACTAGAGATGTGTTCCAGTGAATCTTTTCCAGTACACACACATTGCAGGGAGGCAGCTTTCCTCAGCTTTGTTTCAAGTCAAAGAGAGACGCCATGTCCCTGTGGTCTGCAATCTTCTCTCCTAAAGTTCAACTTTCAGAAAATAAGCTTGTGATTACCTTTGATGCATATTTTGTATATAGCGTAAGATGAGGCCCCAATTTCATTATTTTAAACAGTTTTTCCAGTATTATTTGTGGAAAAGATTGCCTTTTTCTTTTTGAATGCTTTTGGTACTCTTATCAAAAATCAACTGACCAGACTCTTGAAGATGAGGACAGGATTATTTGGAAACTTATTCTGTGAGGTAAAGAAAAAACTTCTCTAACAGGAGCTGGACCTAGCTCAATAGCTTTTGCTGCCTGCTCCTTTGTTTCCAATTCCACAAAGGCAAATCCCTTTGGATCTCCTGTAGACTTATACTGTGGTATACTTACATAAATCACATTGCCACATTTCCCAAACACTCTTTCAATTCAGCTGATTAATATTTTTTGGAAGTAACTCCTGTGATAGATTAGAAGCATAATTACATATATAAACTTATGCTTTTCAAACTTCTACACCTTATTTGAGTTAATGAATTTTACTCTTAGCAATGCTTCTGTGTACTTTTATTTAGTATAAAGTCTTACCACATGCACTGTGCACTGGTCCCCATCCTTTGGTCTTTCACCCAGAGGCTTTTTTCTCCTGATTCTGGTGCCTTCTAAGTCCAACTTTCATTAAAGTAGTAAATTTAAGTAAGTAAAGCAATAGTTATGGTATTTAATAAAATTTTATTAAAATTATTTAATTTTATTAAAGTAAAATTTAATAAAATAAAATTAATAAAAATTTATTACATTAAAGTAAAATTTACCTCTACAACAGCTGAACTTTTCAGGGCTCTGGCTATTAACTTCCCATCTATAGTCAACTTCTTCATTTTGTTAAAAGACACCAGAAGTGATATATCAACATCTAGATTACAGACAGAAGTAAAATAGAATTATCCAGATGAAAGCTTAAAACTTAAAACTTTTTTAAGCTTTCATCTTCCCCGGTTAGGCTGTCTTAATGTATTACAAAATATATTATTAATGTAATACAAATATATTATAAAATTATTTACATACAAACATTATAAATTTAGGTGATTTCATATTTGAACTTCACACCTGTACTCAGGCTGGTTCAAAGCCAGCCTCAGTAGATGCTCAGTGGTTAAATCACCAAAAATAAGACCCAGGGACAAAAAGTTTGCAGGGTGGGATAGAGCAAGCTGGCTTTGTAGTGGGCAATCCTGCCTCCTTGCCAGGCCGAGAGCACTATGAAATGTAAACATGGGAATATGTCACAACACATCTTTAAAAAATTTTTTTTCCTAAAAAAAAAGTCAAATGAGCGTATGAGAGGGTTTATTTCTGACTCCCTATTCTATTAGTCCAACATTTACTTTTATGACAGTACCACACTATTTTAATTACTATCATTTTATATAGATTAAGTATCCCTTATGCAAAATTCTTAGAACCAGAAATGTTTTATATTTCAGGGATTTCTTTCTGGATTTGAAATATGTGCATACACACAATGAACTATCCTGGGGATAGGACCCAAATCTAAATAAAAAATTCACTATATTTCACTTTTATTTCATATAATACATAAGTATACGAAGATAATTTTATAAAATATTTTTAATACTTTTGTGCAAGAAGCAAAGTTTGTGTGTCACAGCTGAAGGAGCTGGTGGGTCTTTTTTCCCTTGGGGACACTTAATAAAATGTGTATTGTATACCTGTGTTTTGACAGCAGCTTTTTACATAATGTCAGGAGTGGAATAATCTGGTCATGGTATAACAGTGTAAAACAAGTTTTAGACTTTGAGCATTTCAGATTTTAGATTGTTTGATTAGAAAAGACTACAGGTCTTGACCTGTAGTATTTCTAAGTTGGGCGGTGTGAGTCCACCACCTTTTCATTTTTCAAAATTGTATTGGCTCTTGGGGGCTGCTTGCAATTCCAATGAATTTGAAGACTGGCTTGTCCACATCAAAAGGATTGGAATTTCAATAGGGATTGTATTACTCTGTAGAACGCTTTGGGGTAGTGTTATGGTTTAGATTTAAGGTGTTCCCAAAAAGCTCATGTGTGAGACAATGCAGGGAGATTTAGAGGTGAAAAATTGGGTTTTGAGAGCCTTAACCTCATCAGTGAATTAATCATCTAAAGGGATTAACTGGGTGGTACACGTGGGCAGGTAGTGTGTGGCTGAAGGAGGTGGATAATTGGGGAGCATGCCTTTGGAGCGTCTATTTTGTATCTGGCAGGTCTCCACTCTTTCTGCTTCCTGACTGCCATGTCCCCAGCTGTTTTCCTCTGCCATGCCATTCCACCATGATGTTCTGCCTCACCTGGAGCCCCAAGAAATGGATCCAGCCTTCTATGGACTGAGACATCTGAAACCATGAGCCCCCAAATCAACTTTTTCTTCTCTAAAATTTTTCTTTTCAGGTCTTTTGGTCACAGCAGTAAAGGTGACTAAAAGAGGTAGTATTGACATCTTACTGCTAAACGTGCCTATTTATGAACATGGGCTTGCTTTATTTATTAAGATCTTTAATTTCTTCTTTAATTTCTTTCACACAATTTCTTATGTAGTTTACAACATAAAAGCCTTTCACTATGCTTAGATTTATTCTCAAGTATTTATTTTTTGGGGTGCTATTGTAATGAAATTGCTTTCTTATTTCCTCGTCAGATTGTTCATTGCTGCTGTATAGAAACGTTACTGGTTTTCTTGTGTCAATCTTGTACCCTGCAATTTTGCTGCATTTGTTAGCTAGCAGCTTTCCTATGGATTCTTTGGGATTTTCTGTATATAGGATCATGACACATGCAAATAAAGATAACTTTATCTCATCGTTTCCAATAGTTTGGATGATTTTTTATTCTTTACTCTTATCTAATAGCTCTGGATAGACTTTCCAATATAATACTTAATAGTAGCCATGAGATCAGGCATCCTTTGTCTTGTTCCTGTATAGTTCAGTCTTTCACCATTGAAAATAATGTTAGCCATGGGTATTTTATAAATATCCTTGTAGTGTTGAGGAATTTTCCCTCTATTTCTGGTTTTCTGCAAGTTTTTAATCTTAAAAATATTGGCGTATGTTAAGTATATTTTCTGCATCTGTTGAAATAAACTTGTTGTTAGAGAATATAAATTTAAAAAACAAATAATCTTGTTGTTTTTTTACTGTTATTTAATATTAAGTGTTACATTGATTGATTTTCTCATGTTGAATGACCTCTGTCATCTTAAGAAAAATCCTAGTAGAGTCCTGAGGAATAATCTTTTTAATATGCTGTTGAATTCAAGGATATTTGCATCCACATTCATAAGTGTATTGATCTATAATTTTCTTTTATTGTGATGTCTCTATCTGGCTTTGTTATCACAGTAATGCTGGCCTCATAGAAGGAGTTACAAAATGTTTCCTCTTTAATTGAATTTTTGGAATAGTTTTTTATAAGATTTGTTTTTTGATTCTTTAAAGGCGTGGTAGAATTCACTGCTAAAGTCATCTGGTCCAGAGCACTCTTTTTTCAGGCGTTTTGATTACTGATTCAATCTCTTTGCTTATTATAGGTCTGGTGGGATTTCATTTTTCTATTTTTTCTTAAGTTGGTTTTATACTACAAGGAATTTGCACATTTTTTCTGGGTTAACTAATTTTTTGGGATGTAATCCTTCACTATATTCTGATATAATCATTATCTCTGCAAGGTTAGTAGTAATGTCCCCAGTTTGATCTATGATTGTAGTTATTTGTACCTTCTCTTTCTTTCTCTCTCTGTCTTTGTCAGTCGAGCTAAAGGTTGTCAAATTTATTCATCTTTTCCAAGAACTAACATTTGGTTTCTTTGATTTTCTCTATTTTTTTTATATTCTCTACTTTCTTTATCTCCACCCAACTTTACTATTTCCCTCTTTCTGCTAGCTTTAAGTTTATTCTTCTTTTTCTAATATCTGAAGATGTGAAGTATGTCATTGACTTGAGATCTTTCTTCCCTTTTGATGTGGGCATTTACAGCTCTAAATTCCCCCAAGTCCGGCTTTCACTGTTTTGGCAGGCATATTGTGTTTGTGTTTTCATTCAAATCTAGGAAATTTCTGATTTCTTTTTTGACCCATTGGTTGCTTAAGAGTGTGTCATTTAATTTCACATATTTGTGATTTTTTTTTTTTAGTTTTCCTTTCGTCATTTGTTTCTAACTAAATCCCATTGTTATTGGAGAAGATGCTTTGTACGATATCTATCTTCTTAAAATCTGTTGAGTGTTTTTCCTTCTGGCCTAACATATGTATCCACGTAGAAGTCTCTTGTGCACTTGAGAAGAATGCATATTCTGCTGTTATGGTTGTGTTATGCACATGTCCAATAGGTCTCAACATGTTTATCAAATTGTCCAACACCTCTAGTTCCTTATTTATCATATTTCATTGATTTAATCATTATGGAAAGTAGGGTATTGAAATCTCCAAATATTTTAGAACTGGCTATTTCTCCCTTTAATTCTGTGCATTTTGCACATATATTTTGAGAATATGATGGATAGGTATATAAATGCTCATAATTTTTATCTCTTATTGCTATATTGAACCTTTTACTAATGTATGATATCCTTGTCTTTTGTAATCTTTTAGGATTAAATGTCTGTTTTGTTTGATATTAGTACAGTCACTCAGATCTCTATTGGTTACTGAATATCATTTCCCCCTCTTTTACTTTCAAACTGTGTTTGGATCTAAAATGAGTTTCTTGTAGACATCATATAGCTAAATCATGCTTTTAAAAAAACTATTCTAGTATTTTTCTTTCAATTGGAAAATTAAATATTTACATTTAAAGTAGTAATAAGTAGGGACTTATTTTAGCTGTTTTGCAATTCATTTTTTATATGTGTTATGGGTTTTTTGTTCTTTATCTCTTTCATTATTACTTTATTTTGTATCTAACTGATTTTTTCACATGAAATATTTTGGTTTCCTTCTCATTTTTTCATGTGCATACTCTATAGATATATCCTTTGTGGTTTTCATGGTGTGTACACTTAACATTGTAGAGTTAAAATAATCTAATTTGAATTTATACCAATTTAACTTCAAAGCATACACTCTATTCTTCCCCTTTGTTGTTAATATCATAGATTACAGCATTATACTTTGTGTATAAAATAATATATAATAATAATTGCTTTTTTGCATTTGTCTTTAAAATCACATAGAAAATCAAAAGTGGAGTTACAAACCACTTTTTTTTCAAGTGGAGATACACTTAATACAAATTACATGAATGTTAGCTTTTATAATTGCCCACTTGTCTTTCCTGAAGATCTTGATAGCTTCATATGACTTTGAATTACTATCTGGTATCCTTCCGACCTGAAAGATTCCTTTTAACATTTCTTATAGGGCAGGTCTAGCTAAAGGATCATCAAATTTAAAGAACAATTTTGCTAGATATAGACTTCGTGTTTCAAAGATTTTATTTCAGCACTTTGAGTATTTCAGCTCCCTGCCTTTTAGGTCCCAAGGTTTCTGATAACAAATCACCTAATAGTTTTATTGGGGGTCACTTGTATGTGATAAATCACCATTTTCTTGCTACTTTTAAGATTCTCTCTTTGTTTCTACCTGTCCATAATTTGAGTTTATCTCACTTAGTTTGTTGAGCTTCTTAGATTTGTAGGTTTATGTCTTGCACCACATTTGAGGAATTTTGGCTGTTGTTTCTTCAAATAATCTCTCTGTCCCCCTTTCACTTTCTTCTCCTTCTAGAATTCCTACAATGGATATGTTGGTCTGCTTGATGGTGCCTCATCAAGTTCCTTTGACTCTGTTAATTCTTTTTCTTTTCTTTCCGTTTTGCAGACTGGACAATTTCAATCAACCTATATTAAAATTCATTGATTTTTTTTTTGTGGTAAAAAACTGCTATTGAGCTTGGTTAATGATTTTTTCACAACATTATTATATTTTCTATTCCAGATTTTCTATTGGTCCTTTTAAAATGTAATTTCTATCTTATTGATATTTTTAATGAGGTATCATTCTCATTCTTTCTCTTAGAACTTTAATTATTTGAACATATTTAAAATTTAAAATTAAATCTTTGCCTAGTCACTGTCTGACTAAATTCCTTTTATAGACTGCTTTATTTTTCTTGTATGTGGGTATACTTTCTTGTTTCTTTGCATGTCCTAATTTCTTTATCGAAAATATCATGTAAAATGTACCACTCTGAAAATCAGATTTTTCCCCCTCTTTATGTTGTTGCTATTCTTTTTTTTTCCTGCTTAGTGACTTTTCTGAACTAATTCAGTAAATTCTGGTCTTTGCTCAGTTAGCTTAGTGATCAACTAATGATTAGTCAGAGATATCTTTAAATGCTTAGAATTATAAGCCTCCAGTCTGTAAGAATGGTGTGTGTGCACGTATGCGTGTATGTATGTTGAGGAATCCTCCCAAAACTCAGCTAAGCAGTTGACAGCTCTGCCTTAGTCTTCATATTTAGCTGAAGTAGTGCCTCAAGATTATCTGGAAGTGAGAGCTTATGGCTTTTTCAGGTCATCTCTGAGCATGAATCATAACTCTAGATATATGTGTCCTTCTGAATTTTCAGAAATTAATTGGAGCTTTTCAAAGCTTCTTATGGAGATCTTGTTCCTGAGCTTTTCCTTTTAAGCTTTTTGATGTTCTTATATGCCCCAATTATTTGCCTACTTCCAGCAGTTCCAATATTAAACAATAGCCTCTGATTGTTTTCAACCAATGCCCCTGGGGAAAGATTGTTCACACTGGGTAGACTCTGAGTCCAGTCAAATAAAGACCGTTTAACAAGTGGGTCTTCCACTTGTTATGATAGTTCTTTGAGAATGAGGCGTTGAAAGAGCTCCAGCACCTTTCTGTTCCTTCCAGGGGCTGCTAACCATTGTCTTTCACCATGCTTGCCAGCAGTTGATTTTCGAAGTTAAGGTGGATCTGGGACGACGAGAACATGAGAATAGCGAGAGTTTAAATGCCACAGAACTCACTGCCTTTAACTGAAAATTTGACAGGTTTTATTGTATAAACGCTTCTTGGAATATTGCAAGCCTTCAGTTAATTTCCAGAGTTCTGAAATAGTTAATTTTGACAATATTTTCAATGTTCACATTAATTCTATGGGGGAAAGGATTTTCAGTGGTCCTTACTATTCATTCCTTCTGGATATTTGGCTTTAGACTCTTGGCCAATTTATTATTTATCCATTTTCCCTTTTTGAAAGAAATTGGTGCAACATAGTCTTGGCCAATTTATGATATAGTGATTAAAGTCTGAACTTCTCCCTGGAGACACCTAGGGTTAGTTTCTTTACTAATGCTTTGCAACTGAACTTAAAGGTTTGGCAAACGTGGCTTGATTATTAAATGGTCTAAGAGTTTCTTCTTTGAGCTTTCTGTAAACAAGATTCCTCTCACAGAATTCGGTGGTGCAAGCTGGTGACACAGGATGGCTATTTGTGCAAATAAGAGCCCTTAGGGAGTTTGCACTTAGGATATCTCTCTGACCCCCAGTGTTTGCTATACTCTTCTTTTTGCTGCTGCACCATATACTTTGCCTTTAAAGAAAAGCCTATGTAGGGGCTGGAGTGGTGGCTCAGCAGTTATAGTGCTTGCCTGGCATTCACTAGGATGTGGGTTTGAACCCCAGCACCATGTACACAACAAAGTCTCAGAGCAACAAAAGCCACATGAAAAACTGAATAAAATTAATTCTTTCTTTTCCTGTCTCTCTCACTGTCCCTCTCTTTCTTTAAAAAAGAAAAGAAAAGCCTGTGTAAATATACTGGGGAAATCTTTACATATATCCATTCAATATAATGCTGTGCACCTGCAGAAAAGTATGCAAATTATATCTATAGACTGATATGGAAAGATGGCCAAGATATATTGTTGAATGGAAATACAGGTGCAGAACTGTAAGATAGTATACTAATTTTTTGGAGAATAGGGGAAAATACATGGATTTATAATTGTATTTACTTGATTTGCATGGATAAATACTGAAAGGATACATAAACTAAAAAATTACTAATTATGAAAGTAGTGGAAGCAAGATGACTCAAATTTTCATATTTTTTATTTTTATGCTTATGAATAAATTATCAATTAAAAATGAAATTCCAAAGTAAATTCAGAAAAAGAAAAGGTAATTCATGTGATCCAAGAGGTATAGTAATGTATATGATTCCTAATAAGTACTAAGAAATAAACATGGAAAAATAATAAATATGCCAAAGCATAAACATGAATAGCAAAAATAAACAGCACAAGATGGATAGCTGAAGTTTTACCTGGATATCAGATAAAAGACTTTGATAATTGCTTTTGCTCAGAATTTCTAAATAGCAGCATAAATGGCATTTTGTTTAGACTGCTTTGTTTTCATTGGGGGCTGTTCTGTGCATTTTTGAAAGTTCAAAACTTAAAGGTTTGAAAAACATGGCTTAATTATTAAAGGGTTTAAAGGTTTTTTTTTTTTTTTTGGACAGTTTGGTACATAGCTGGAGACTTCCAGGAAACTAAGGCAGTATGCACTTGCAGAAAGTTGAAATTAGATCCTTATCTCTCACCTTGCACAAAAATCAAATCAAAATGGTTCAAGGAACTAAGAATTAAACCAGCTACCATATGACTATTAGAAGCAAACTTAGGAACAACTCTCCAACATTTGAGAGTAGGCAAAGACTTTCTCAACAAGTCTCCTAAAGTGAAAGAATTAAAGTCAAAAAATCAATGAGTGGGATGCCATTAAGTTAAAAAGCTTGTGCACAGCTAAGGAAATGGTCAAATTGTCAAGAGACTCCCTATACAATGGAAGATACTCATGGCCTGTGATTCTTCTGATAGGGGACTAATACCCAGAATTTACAAAGTACTCAAAAAACTTAATAGCAAAAACACAAACAATCCAATCCATACAAGCGCCATAAGAGCTAAATAGAAACTTCTCAACAGAGGAAATTGAGCAGGCCAATGAATACATGAGAAATTGTTCTAAATCACTAGTAATCAGAGAAATGCAAATCAAAACTACATTAAGGGGGCTGGAGCGGTGGCTCAGAGGTTTCGGCGCTTGCCTGGCAAGCACGAGGACCCGGGTTCAAACCCCAGCACCACGTACGCAACTGAGCGTTGGAGCAACTTAGGCCATGTGAAAAACTCAATAAAGTTGTTTCTCTCTTTCTGTCTCTCTCACTGTCCCTCCCTCTTTAAAAAAAAAAAAAAACTACATTAAGATTTCACCTGACTCAAGTCAGATTGGCAAAAATGAAGAATATAAACAATAACATGCTGGAAGGCTTGGGGGAGATAGGCACACTAGCACACTGTTGGTGGAACTGCAGAATGGTATAGCCACTCTGGACAGCAATGTAGAGAATCCTCAAAAAATTAGGCTTGGATCCACCGTATGAACCAGCAATCCCTCTTCTGGGAATTTTTCTGAGGAGTTAGAATCAGCACATCACAGCAACACAGCAAAATCAATGTTCATAGCACCTAAATTTACAATAGCTAAATTATGTAACCAACCCAGATGCCCCTCACTCGATGAATGGATCCAAAAACTGTGCTAATACACACCATGGAGTTCTACTCAGCAACTAGAAAAAATGAAATTGCAGCCTTTGACGGTAAATGGATAGTGATGGAAGAAATCATGCTGAGAAAAGTTAGCCAAACCCAGAGAGTCAAGAGTTGAATGTTTCCACTCATTTGTGGAGGCTGGAGGTAAACCAAGGCCTGTGTGAAAGATAGTCAATCTCATATATTAGACCCAACAAAGGTATAGCAACACATAATCTAGGGCAATCATAGATAGGTATCAGGGAGGAAGGAAAAGTGGGCAGATGGGAGAAGGGAGAAGGAGGGAGAACAGGGAGGGATCTAGGGGATAATTCTGATTTAAGAATATATGCATATCCTATTGTTACTTTATATGCATTTATGATTGCACAATAACTCAATTTCTGAATAAAAAAATTTAAAAGAAACTAAGGCAGTATGAAGACCCCCTTTCAAACCTAGATTCTTGTGATCAAGTCAGAAAAATTTCAGA
The DNA here is from genome assembly GCA_004027875.1 of Aplodontia rufa. Taxonomy (NCBI): domain Eukaryota; kingdom Metazoa; phylum Chordata; class Mammalia; order Rodentia; family Aplodontiidae; genus Aplodontia; species Aplodontia rufa. Next base: position 54,871 of record PVKS010001036.1, read on the forward strand.
CATGTCACTTAGAGTAACAGGAATGAGTTTATTGAACGGATAAGAAAAAGGAAAGGGGATGCTCTCAAGGAAGAGAGCAGATCCTCAGAGAAGAGAAAGACAACGTACCATTTTTGTACTCCAGTTTTATTAGGGATCCAAGAGAAATTTTCACAGTCCTGCCCAGGTTTACCTCTTGACCTCTGACGGACAGCAAGATGACATCAGACTTTCAAGTTCGGACTGCCATAACTCTAGGTCACCTTGGCTCATGCTGGTCAGTTCTAATTGACTTATTAACCATAAATTTTCACAGAATTTTTGGTTAGGAGGGATTATCCTTATCTCCCTGAGTTACAGGATCTGGTTACAAAAGTCTCCCCTTTCAGGGTAACTTGGGTTCCTCTTACCAACATTATTTCAGTCCTGCATTTCTCCTGCACATAACAGGTAGTTTGCTGAATGTGGCATAGCCGGTCCACTTAGGCCAGACAGCACTGCAAGTTAAATTGCTTCTTGGAAAATAAAATATATGGGGATCAGGACAATGGGCCCATTTTTATAGAAGTATTCTCTTAACCTCATCTTCCCACCACTCACATCTGTCTGTCCCCTACCAGTATCCTTTGGTCTCTACCTTCTGGATACCAGTAGAATTCCCTCCCACCAGTTGTGACAACCAAAACTGTCTCCAGACATTGCCAAATGGGTAGGAGGCACCAAAGTCACCCCCAGCTGGGAATCACTGCTTTAACTGATCTCAGTAATAAGTAGATTTTATGAGCAGTTCATGAAAAATATTTAAACTTTTTCTGCTGAATATTTTCATTAAGATGTCAAACACTGTTCCAGTTTTTAAAATTGTTATTGCAATCCTGACTCAATCAGGATGCTATTTTGTAAAAATCAGAAACATTTTCTTTTTTAATGGGATATTTGAATTGTCAAATCACTGGGTGTGATTTTTTTTTTTACTTTGAAATTTTTTGTATGGAAGCCAATTTATATTTCTTTAATGATGTTAGAAAAATGGAATCAATCTCATGAACACATATACATTTTTCAGTACAGTTTCTTAAAGTTGAGGAGAGAAACATATCTAATGTGTTTAAAGTAATCTTGTTACTGACTTCTTTCCTTTCTTACATTTACTGTGGAGTCTGGAATCCTTGAAAATCTTTCAAGAAATTGTTCAGAGGTCGGTAAGGTCAATAATTAATTAAGTAGTTCCACATCTGTCTCAGTTCCCATCTGATGGCCTAAACTCAGAGACCCTGCTATTGCAGTAAATCACAATTCTGACAGATCAACTTTTGGTAGGCGTGTAGAAATAGAGGGGGCTTCTCCCTCAGGTCTACGGAGCATCTTCTGAGAGTGATATATGTGGTCGTAAGTACTTTAAAATGGTTGTTCTATTCTGAAGAAAGTAACTCTAACCGAGACTAAAGAGACTGGCTCGAGTATTACAGCACATCCATCTACCTGAATTTAAAGTCAAATCTTCCACCTTCGCTTCTTGTACAGGAGGGTTTATTATTAATGTGATTAATTTGAGTTCAAGGAGCGAGGAAGCTCACATTTCTCATGAGAATCACCGTGTTCTACCCTGTTTCCAAACTCAGGTGAAAGGATTTTCATTATTGGCAGGGAGATACGGGCAAAGCAGGAAAGGCAAGCCGGTTGCACAACTGCGACAGAAAAATCATTTTCGTTTAAAAAATTGTATAGACAGGATGCTCTGAAATAAACCTTCAGTTTGCAATGGGATCTTAATCACCGTTCCTTCCGTCTTTCCCGACGCCTCCTGATCCGTGCATCCAATTCCTCCACGTGCGTGCGTGCAAGACTCCGGACCCAGCGCGCGGCCAGGAACTCGCCCAGGCTCACCCGCTAAATAGCAAACAGATGCCTGGCAAGCCAGTTTTCACTGAGGAGGGCACTGCTTGGGAAGCCAGTTCCAGCCCAGTGGTTTCCGGGTGGAAAGGCTGGCCGCCGAATTGTTTTATCCTCTTTGCTTGAAATGAGCGGGTTTTAAAAGCAAGAGTAGGTTCCTTTGCCCCCTGCGGGGCTGCGGAGAGCCAGACCCGACTCCAGGAAGGGAAACCCCAGCCACGGAAAATTGCTGAGGTTTCCCAACCTCCTCCTCCCCGAGGTAAAGTGGCCCTCCCTTCCTCTTCATTCTTGAGATGTAGACTCCACGCTCTTCTAGCTTTTTGCCGTCCCCTCCTCCATCCCAGCTCTCCGGAAAGATTCCAGGACCCCAGACCCTTTCCAAGCTCACATTCTCTGTTCCGGCCGCGTGCGTCCTGTTCCTCCTATTTAGGAGGCGAATTTGGGGGCCGAAGTTTTGGTTTCAGATATTATTAAAGCGCAATCGCCTCTCTCAGGGTCATTTCAAAACGTATCGCCCAAATATTCCTGTCCTCGTCTCCCCTCCAGCACAGGAAGCCCAGGACGGTGGCCAAGCAATTGTGTTGCCTGGAGCTCATTGCTGTGCCTGCGAAGGTGCTTCGTTTCTGACCCTTTTGCGACAACATCTGAAAACTAACTGGGCGCATCCCAGCAAATTCTACTTATACAAATAACCCCCTCAGAGATGTCCAGATTAGAGTTTCTTTCGGCAGATCCCTGCCTGCACTTCTCCCGGATACCTCTTCTGCGCGGTAGTTCACTTTGGACCCCAAGGGGAGAGCTAGTTGGTGCGCCGGATCCGCCTCTTCTCAGTGATCCGGTGGGGCGGGTTGGGTAGGCTGGGACCTGGATCTGATTAACTGGGAGGGGGAAGTCATGGTCCCAATCACTCTCTCTTGTCACAGTTTTCCCAGACTTCTCGAGGAGGAGGAAAAGGAGGAAGGGGAGGAGGAGGGAAAGTGGGAGAGCAAAGGCAGCTGGTGCGTTGAGGGGGCACGGGTCCCACCACCCAACACCCTGGCTGGGGTTTGTGTCTCTGCTACTGTCTTTAGTCTCCCATCTCTCATCAGCGCTAGACTTGCGCTATGGGGCCCCCCTCCAGCTCTGGTTTCTATGTGAGCCGTGTGGTGGCCCTGCTGCTGGCCGGGCTGGCCGCCGCACTCCTACTGGCGCTGGCAGCATTCGTCGTTCTGTACGGCCACTGCGCGCGCGTCCCGCCTTCGGAGCAGCGTAGCCTCGGGGGCGCGAACTCCGCGTCCTTTTCTCCCCTCGGGCAGGAGCAGACTCAGGCAGCCCAAGAACCAGACTCTACGAGTCAGCCGGCGGTAACAGCCACCTCGCACGATTGGCGACCCCCGGGGCCCTGGGACCAGCTGCGCCTGCCACCCTGGCTGGTGCCACTACACTACGATCTGGAACTGTGGCCCCGACTGCAGCCAGGAGAGTTCTCAGCGCAGTTGTTGCGCTTCACCGGCCGAGTGAACATCACGGTACGCTGCACCCTACCCACCAAGAGATTGCTGCTGCACAGCCTCTTCCTAGACTACCAGCGCGCTGAAGTGCGGGGTCCCCTGGCGCCGGGCAGTAGGGACGCCGCTGTGGGCCGCGTGCCGGTGGATGACGTGTGGTTTGCTATGGACACGCAATATGCGGTGCTGGAACTCGGCGAGGCCCTACAGCCGGGTAGCCGCTACGAGTTGCACCTCAACTTTTCTGGCCGGGTGTTTCAGGAAGCCAGGGAGGGACTCTTCCTAAACGTCTACACCGACCAGGGCGAGCGCAGGTAAGGGCTGGTGGACTCAATCCGTTCCCTGTATCCATCTGGGGCGTGCGTCCGAGTGCAGGCTGCAGGTCCACTGCCCGTAGTGTCGAGGTGTGTGCGTCTCCCGCTCTTCGCAAAGGTATTTCCCTTTTGACGTTTTCTTCTAGACCCAGAGAGCGAAGAAAGCTTCCTTTCTCCCATTTCCTCCTGAAACTGCTAAGAGTAAGTTTCCAGACCTATGTCCCCCCTCTGCTTAGTTTTCTGCCCTATCCTACCCATCCATTTTGAGGTCGCTGCCACCCCAGAATTTTATCGGTTTCTTCAGAAAGCCACTTTCTTCTTTAGCACAGAAATTTTTCACCCACACCCCTCAGCCAGGAACGAATGAATCTCTTGCTACTCAAAGGTGGGCGATTTGACCAACAACAGCTGTAACACCTGGGAGCTTGTTGGGAATACAAATTCTCGGGCCCCACACCTGACCTCAGGATCTGCTTTTTAACGGAATCCCCGGGTGTCTGTGGGATGAAAGTTGGAGTAGCGTGGGCTAAACACTTTTCTCTGTTCTGCTGTTCTTCCCTACCCAGAGCGCTCCAGGCGCTCAGATCCCTGCTTTGCCTTTTTTGGGGGTCACTCTGTAAGGGCTGCTCTTGCAACAAATACACCTCTATCAGGGCTGTTTTGTAATTGATGCTCTTGCAACAAATATACCCACATTAGGACTGTTGGTTCCTAGGTCCTTTGGTTTTTGCTAAGGCTCTCTCTCCACAACTTCGGAGTAGCTGTGACTCATCCGCTCCCACTACTGTGTGGGGCGCGCATCTTTTTGCAGGCAAGCAGTGGCATCCTGGTATGCTCTTTGAACACTGCAGAACGTCAGAGCTGGGTACTTCTAGGATTCCTCTCCTGGGAAAAAGTAAATAAATAAAATTGATGACAAGAGAACTCTTCTCTTAGACTGCAATCCCACGTAATGAACTTGTGTTCTTTTTACTTCGAGATAATGTCTCTCACACAGGGTATTCTAGCCCCTGATGAAGAAGAACCGCCTCTCTGTACTTTACCATCACATTACTGAAACCCGGAGAATGAGTGTGCAATGGCCTATATAGGAACAATTTTTTTAACCTATCATCTTATTCTTCATCCACTCAGTAGAGGAGCATTTGAGGTTGCATGACTGCATGTACTTTGCACTTTATTATTAGAGAAAATGTTCTCATATGTTCTGTGAGAGGAGGAAACCCCATTAAATTACCTCCTAAACCATCTTTTTCAAACTTTCAAAGGGTTTTAATACATTTAATGAGCTTGGTGGACATATAACCTGTATATTTTGTTTCTAAGGACGGTGTGCTTGTTTTGTTTCGCTTCGGGGGGTACCAGGGTTTGAACCCAGGAGGGACTTAACTTCTGAGCCACATTCCCAGCCTTTTTTTTTTTTTTGAGAGAGAGACAGTGAGAGAGAGAGAGAGAGAGAAGAGAGAGAGCAAGAAAGAGTTAATTTAAATTTTTTTCTTTCCATTTGGTTTTTGTTTTTCCTCCACTTAGTGGTGCATGTGGTGCTGGGGATAGAACCTGGGTCCTCATGCAAAAGTGCTCTACTGCTGAACCACCTCTCCAGCCCATCCCCTGCCTTTTTATTTTCTATTTTGAGACAGGGTCTAGCAAAGTTGCCCAGGGCCTCTCTAAGTTGCTGAGACTGGCTTTGAACTTGAGATCCTCCTGCTACTTGAGATCCAAGTAGCAAGCATTACAGGCATGCACCACCACCCCTGGCTTGATTTTTTTTTTTTCCAAAAACGTGTCAATGCCTAATAAACAGTTTTGAAATTTTCTCTTTAGGATGATGTGTTACCCAACTTATGTATACTTAGAACCTTGTGGAACAACTACTTCAGGGTGCAAGCATATCTGACTGTTTTCTATTGCTACCCAGTAAATCTTATCCACATCTCCTTCCTTCCTCCTTGCCTCCCTTCTCCACTCTTTCTCTCACTCTCTCCCTCCCTTCTGTCTTAATGGGGCTATGACCCAGACAAACTAGCAAACAGGGGAAAGGAATACATTTGTCTCCTGTGCCAACCAACTCTAACAGCAACTAGAAACCATGCTTTCATTATATCTAAGGTAGAGCTGCAGAATGGTGGTACTGTGGAAAAGCTCTGACCAGGAAGTTGTCCTTTTGGTCTCTGCTTTTGAAACCACAAGGAAAAGACACCTGTAGTTAAGCTTGAAGCCAAGGTCATAAAGAACCCAGTATGGCAAATTTTGGGAGCCTAACTGGCCTGCATCTGAACCTGAGCTGGGTGAATTAAACCAATCTCTTAACTTCTGTGAGTCAGTTTTCTCACTCATTTGTGGAATAGATATACTGTTGACTTTTAGAATACTGTGAGAATCAAATGAGAAAGGGAGCACACAGTGCTCTTTGAAATGGTAAAGATGGTAACTTTTATGCTATGCATATTTCACCAGAATTACAATTTTAAGAGAAAAAATCTAGATCAGTGAATTTAGAATGGAATTCAGAAAACATATATTTTAACAATTGTCTCAGATAATTCTGATGCCCACAATTAGTGCCTCACTTTTTTTTTAATCTGAAGTAATTATTATTTATCAAAAGTCGCAAAAATAGGTGCTGGAGTGGTGGCTCAGCAGTTATGGCACTTGCCCAGCATGCGCAAGTACACGGGTTCAAACCCCAGCACCAAGTACACAACTAAGTGTCAGAGCAACAAAAGCCATGTGAAAAACTCAATAAAAATTGATTCTCTGTCTCTCTCTTTCTCTCTCTCACTGCCCTTCTCTCTTTAAAAACAAAAGTCACAAAAATATTATGGGGAGGTCCTGTGTTCTCCTCATCCAGTTTCCCCAAATGATTACATCTTATGTAATCATTGATCACAGGGGTGGATTTTTGTAACCACTACCATAACAAGATACTGCACTACTGCTCCATCACCTCAAAGTTGGTCCTCATACTTTCCATTTACACTCACTCACACCCTTCTCCCACCATCCTAAACCCCAGCCACCTCTAATCTGTTCCCTATCTGTACAATTTTGTCCTCTTGATAATGTTATATAAATGGATTCAGACAGCAAGAGACCTTTAGAGATGGGGTTTTCTCACTCAGCATAATGTCTTCTGGATCTATCCAAGTTGTATTTATCAATAATTTGAAATATTTTTGGCTGAGTGTTGTTCTATGGTATGGATATACCAGGTTTAGTCATTTACCTATGGAGGTATATTGTGGTTGTTACTAGTTTTTGAATGTTACCAGAAAAGTTTCTGTACATAATTGTGCACAGGTTTTTATGTGAATATAAGTTTTTATTTCTCTGGGTTAAATGCTTACAAGTGGAATTGCTTGGTTGTGTTGTAGTAACGTGTTTAGTTTTTAAGAAACTACCAAACTATTTCCTAAAGTGGCTATATCATTTTATACCCCCACCAGCAATGTCCAAGTGATAGTTTCTCTGCATGCTGATCACATTTTGGTATTGTCACTAGTTTCATTCACTATTTTTATTTTGTTTCTGCTGATAGGCATAGAGTGATATCTCATTGTGGTTTCCATTTGCATTTCTGTAATTATTAATGAGGTTAAGCATCTTTTCATGTGCTTATTTACCGTCTGAATATCATGTTCAGCGAACTGTGTCTTCATGTCTTTTGCCTGTTTTCTAACTGAATTGTTTCTTTGTTTACTTTTGAATTCTGGGAATTTTTTATGTATTCTAGATCTGAGTCCCTTGTGAGATATATGTTCTGTCAGTATATAGATTGTCTTTTCATCTTCTTAATAAAGTCACAGAATAAAAAATGTATACTTTTTTATGAATTCATTTTTTTTTTTACATATCATGTTTTGGGTATCATATTTTAAGAACTGTTCACAAGTCCCACTTTTTGAAGATTTTCTCTATTATCTTTGACAGTTTTATATTTTTATAATTTACATTTAAATATATGGCCCACTTTGAGTTCATTTTTATATAAGTTGGGGTTTGTTTTGTTTGTTTATGGATAGCCAATTATTCCAGCACCATTTCTTGAAACGACTATTCTCATTTAATTGGTTTTGTACTTTTGTCAAAAATCAGTTTCCTATACTCTGTGAGGCTTTTACTAGGTCTTCTATTGTGCTCTCTGTGTCTGTTCTGCTAATGCTACTTAACTTTGATTACCATGTCTCTGTAGGGCTTAAAATTGCCTTCTTTTTCAGAATAACTTTTTAATTATTATAGTTTTTTTAACTTTCCATAGTATTTTACAATATTCTTGTCTGTGTTTACTAAAAAACCTTGCTAGGATTTTGAAATAAATTATGTTAAACCTTTGTATCAGTCTTCATAGAATTGACACTTTACTATGCCGACTCTTCCAATCCATCAACATGGAATGTCCATTTATTGAGATCTTTGATTTATTTTATTATTTTTAGTATTTAATTCCTATAGACATTTTTTAGATTTAGAATCAAATATTTAACTTTATTTGAACAACTGAATATTTATCCAGCCTTTGTGTTCCCACTCTTTTTGATAAGAGCTGTTGAAGGGAGGGTAGAGAATCCTTCAAACACAGGGAGAGAGGCTTGGAGGGGAGAAAAGGACAAATAGGGAGAACAAGTGTCTTTACTTTTCACCCTCCTGCTTTTGACAGGATGTAACCCTCAGACAAATTTTCTTATGAAAGTGGTTTTTTAGGAAATGTTCCTAGGAAAAACCACCTGGAAAATGGGGAAGCACACTGGGAATGGAAGAAAGCCAATCCAGGGTATGAGATCAAATCAAGTCCCATGGTGTAAAGCTCTGGAGAGTATAAGTCACATCTCAAAATTGTGCCTATTAGGAGCAAGGGAGCAGTAGTATTTGTATCCTCCACATTGATTGCAGATCGTCCTTGAGGCCTAGTTAATTCAAAGATACCTTGTTGTATGCAAAGCAGTTCTACAAGGAGCCTTGTTCTTCTCCTTATGATCAGTATGACTGTGAATCCAATGTAGCTTCTAATTCATAGAACAGAAAGTGGCTTAGGCCAATGGGCCTAGATAGTGCAGGTGATCCCTGTGATCTAGTTGAGGCCAAAGGGAATCTAGACTTACCCATGTGATTGAGAATATTGACTGGAAAGCTATAGAGGGGCCATTATGCTAAACATCAAAGTAAACTGTTATGGTGAATGCTGTAGAAGTGGTTGCCCAAGATGTGGTTCCAAAGAGAGGTATAGTTAGACTCAGATGATTGGCCATGCAAGCAAGAGCCCACAAGATGGGCATATCACCAGTGGGAGCCACTGAGCCTTGGCTATTATAAAGAAAGGGTTCACAAGCCACACCAGTATAGAAAATGCAGTCACACCAGTCTGGTGAATTCAAGCCGCCCTATCTTTTTCAAGAGGCTTCCTCTTTCTCTCCTCTTTTCCAATATGGCATCTGGGTCTAGGAGAAAACATATCAGGTCTCATATTTTAAGGAAATATGAGTCATAAAAGAGAGTTTAAACTTTTAGTTGACTATTCCTTTGACCAAGATTGACTTAAACTCAAAAACAATAAAGATAATAATGGGCACGCTTATGTTTTTTCTGTACCATCAGTGAAAACATGGGTTCCAGAGAATGAAGGGAGTAGTTATAAGATAGTTTGTTTTACACATCTGAGTTCTGGTAAGTAAATTTTGATGATACTCTACAATCCTCTCCAAGAAAAATAAATATTTGACCCAGAAAAATGACAGGAGTTATAACACTCTGATTTATTCAAGGCCTCTAAGCATTTATTATCAAAGACTCCTTAAAACATTGCATTATGAAACTATTTTTTGTACCTATTGCTCCTGACCTTTGGAAGACATTTTAGAGGACATTACTATACTGAATGCCAGTTAGCACGTTGAGGGTTGCTTAGTCATCTAGTAATAGATGAATTAGGAAAGCAAAAAAAGTAAAAAAAAAAAAAAAAAAAACGAAAAGTCCATTTTTTTTTCTTTTCTGGTAAGTACTTAATCACTTAATCACTCAAATAGTTCTGAGCTATAGGATGGTTATTGGTTGGCTTCCACCAGATTAAAGAAGTAAGGTGGTCTTTTCACCCTGAGGGTAAAGCTATGTGTACAACTGCTAAGAATATTTTGGGTTCATGTTCCATTGCTACCCCTTGAAGATGAGCTTGACCCTTCCAGAGACCTTTCTTCATAGTACTAACCCCAATGAAATAATGGAAACCCTTGAGATTCCTTTAATGGGATGATACCATAGCACTGCTAGTTATAAAAAAGTTTATGCATCCAAACATTCATTTAATATGTGCAAAACTTTCATAAGGAACGGATGAACATAAGAAGCATGGTATCTAAAACTATGAAAAATAATTTATAAGAAAATACCAAAGAGCACCTCCTTTTCCTGTTGGTATGAGAGGATTGAGAAGGTTTGGAATGAGATCTTTAAAGTTAACATGGAGGAAATGCCTTTTGTTTAAGAAATCTGAAGTTCAGATTTTCTTTTAGAAATTCCAGTCCTTTCTGAACTGCCCACAGCACTTTTTGAGAGAAGAATATGTCCTATGCAGGCCATATTCTCCCCCCACCCCACAGTGGTATTTTACCCCTGAGTCACATCCCCAGCCCTATTCATTTTATTTTTTGAGACAAGATCTTGCTAAATTGCCGAGGCTGGCCTTGAACTTGCGGTCCTCCTGCTTCAGCCTCCATCACTGGAATAACAGGCATGCACCACCACTCTCAGCTTTAATAATTGTTAAGCATCTTTATTGAAGTACAACTGATGTACAATACACTGTACATATTTAAATGGTATAATTAGATAAGTTTTGACATATATCTACAAACATGGTAATGAAGCTATTCCACAATCAAGATAATGGGCATATCCATCACCTCTAAGGTTCTTGTGCTCTTTATAATCTCTTCTTTCTCTACTTTAGCATGCATATGCTTCCTATAACTATAGATAATTAATATTTCTTGGTGTTTTACGTGAATGGAGTCATGTAGTTTTTTGTATCTGACTTCATTTACTCAGTAGAATCATATGGCAGGTGAATGTTTGTATTTCAAAAACTATGAAACTATTTTCTAAGGCATTTTGACCTTTTCAAATTTTCATCAACAGTATGGGAAAATTCTAGTTTCTCCACATCTTTTCAGCACTGGATGCTGAACAGGCTATTCCATTGCTGTCATTAGAATAGGTGGAGTGATTTCCCTTACAACTTTAATTCTTCTTTCCCTGATAACTAATAATGTTGGAAACCATTTCCTATACTTATTTGCTATCTGTATATCTTCTCAACAAGGTGTCTGCTAACATTTTCGTTCGTTTTTCTCGGGTTGTTTGGATTCTTGTTGAATTTTGAGAGGATCCTTTTTCGAGCATGATTTGCAAATATTTTCTCAGTTGTGCTTGTTTTCATTTTTTTAATGTTTTTCAAACAGCAAAAGTTTTACAATTTGATGAAGCTTGATTTATCACTTTTCTTTCTTGTGCATCAGGCTTCTAGTGTTAAATCTGAGAAAATGTTATTTCAAGCACATACTTTTTTTCTATGCCTTCTTTTTATAGTTTTAGCTTTTATAGATATATTTATGACCCATTTAAAGTTGTTTTTATATGATATGAGGTATGGATTGAAGTTCTCTTTTTTCAATTTGAAAATTGAGCTGTCTCACCAACATCTGTTGAAAGTCTATTCTTTCACCATTGAAATGTCTGTAAAACAAAGTCAGTTGTCCATATGTATGTGGGTATATTTTTGAATTGTCTATTCTATTCCATTGATTTATTGGATGTTTATTCCAATTCCATACTGTCTTTATTATTGTAGCTTAAAAATAGTCTTAAAATGAGATAGTATTCACTTACCAATTTTATTCTTTTTCAAAGTTATTTAGGGTATTCCACATCATCTGCATTTCCATGCAAATTTTGGAATTATATTATTAATTTCTAAAAGGAAAAGAATTGAGAAAGTTTGAAATTTTGAGCAAGATTGTGTTAAACCTATATAAAAATTTGGGAAGAATTCAAAATTTTAAAATTTTGACTCATCCAACTTAAGTCTTCTTTAATTACTTTTAGCAAGATTTTATAGTTTTCATTGAACATATACTGTGTGCATTTTCAGATTTATACCTAATTATTTTTTTTTCTTTATACCTAATTATTTCATATGTTTGGAATCTGTTATAAATGCTACTTGAAAAACTTTAATTTCTAATTGTTTATTGCTAGTTACTTTTTGTATGTCAATCTTGTATGGTATAGACTTACCAAACTTACTTGTTAGTTTTAGCAGCCTCTTTTGTTGTTGAAAAAGTTTAATTTTCTATTACATTTTCTACACAGGTTATCACACTGTTTTTGAATAAAGATGGTTCTGTTTCTTTTCTAGTTTAGGTGGCTCTTGTTTCTTTTCTTTGCCTTATTTTAATGTAAGTGCCACTGGTACAGTATCTAATAGAAAAAACTAAGTACAGTGTACTTAGGGACAAAGTGACCTAGAGTTGGGATGGGGACTTGAAAGTCTAATGTCATCCTGCTGTCAGTCAAAAGTCAAGAGGGGGACCTGGGTGAGACTTGGGAAACTTCCCTGGGGCCCCCAATAAAGCTGGAGGGCCGGCGGGGAGTGCTGTCCTCTTCCTCTATGAGGAGACTCTCTTTTCCTCTCGACAGTGCCAGCTTTTCCCTTTTCCTACTCTTCTGATAGATGCCTTTACTCAGAAAGACCTATCTGAAATCATTCTGGCATGATCACAAGAACTGGGGAGAAAAGGGGACCGCTGCAGTTGCCTCAGTTTTGTCACAGGCCAGTGCCAAGTAACATTGCCACCCTACAATTTACTAGTTGTTTAACCAGTCACCTAAGTTCCCAGGGCCTCAGCATTAACATCAGTAGATTAAGAGTGTGGGATTCTGCAAGTTCTCTTCTACTTTTAATCAATAAATTTGATAAGTCTCCTTAGAGATTTATCTATTTTATTAGCCTTACGGAACAAGTTTTTTTGTTGTTGTTGTTTTATTGATTTTTCTCTATTTTTTTGGTTCCAACGATCTATACTTGGGTCTTTGTAATTTCCCTTTGTCCTCTTACTATGAGCTTCATTTCCTTTGCTCTTTCTATATTCTTTGGGTTGGCACAAGGTCATTAATTAATATCCTCCTTTTCTAATGTAGGCATTGTTATAAATTTCCCACTATTACTTCAGCAACTTGTCACAAATTCATTCTGTGCAAAATATTTGCTAAGTTCCATTTTGATTTCTTCTTTGCTTCATGGGTTATTTAGAACATTGTTATTTCATTTCCAAATACTTGAGCATTTTCCCCAATTTCTATTGAGCTCCCAACATTTAAATTTTTATGCTGTTGAGTGGTGGATTTTGTTATATTGCTTTAAAGAATGTCAGTGTCTTTACGATAGGCCTTTAAGTTACTTGGTGATCCTCTTGAGCCTTGTCTTTGAGCTGAGAGCAGCTCTATCATGGCCTCTACTTTAGGGCCTCTTTAGCTCCAGCTTTTTGGAATTCAAACAACTCCCAGTACTATGCGAGCTCTAAGAATTGTTCAGCTTACCCTTCCCTGGTACTTGTTCCTTCCCTAATGTCTTTCCTTTGTCTGACCTCAGGAAATGCAGATTAATGCATACCTCAGAAGGCCGCAAAAATACAACTTTGTTTTCCCACTGTCCTTTTACAGTTTAGTCTATGGGATTATCTTTCCTATTCCTACATGAAGACTCCAGCAGCCCATAATTTCCTGCTAATTCTTAGGTGATAGATGATCTGTAGTCCCAAAGTCACAAATATAGTAGGAAAAACAAAACAAAACAAAACAAACAATGACCAATGATTCAAGGGAATTGTGTGAAGATTTCTGAAGGTCTTTCTCTACACAGCTGTTTCCCCTCTTATAGTCTACCCTGAATTTTTTAGCTGTTCAGGTCTACCTGAACACTAATCTCTGTCTTTTCAACTCATTGGCTTCTCTTTCCATTTTTCTTCCCTATCCTGCAGTTTAAAAATGCAGAAATTTAAAAATTTCTACCCCAGGCAGAAAGACGGGGTGATTGTGGAGTTCACATTGTCTTTCCTTGGGGATTGCAATTCTGTGCTTCCTGTTAGCTAATGTCTAAAAATAGTTGTTTTATATATTTGTCAATTTTTTTATTGTTTTCAGCAAAAAGAATAGTTCTTATCATAAGGTTAGGGCAGTGAATTCAAGTGCCAGGCACATTTAGTCAGTTATTCCCTTCTGGTAGAAAACAGAAGTCTTATCCTCCCTAGAAATGGAAATGTGATTAATTATAAGGCTAATCTTAAGTCACCTTCATGATATCTTGGTTTGATTTTGGTATTTATTAAATTATATACTTGAAGTCAGGCAGGGAACTAGAAAGGACTCCAGGCTTGGGAGCCTGGACCCAGATTCTAGTACAATTCCTGACACTTACCAGTTGTCTAATTTGCATAAATCCCCAGGAAGTCAGAGTTCACATCCTTAAAATAAGATGGTGGGACTCTCCAAATTTCTTCTACTTTCTAAATTCAGGAGAATATATATCCCTACTTTTGTATCGTTAGGAATACTTCTTTCACTTCTGATCACAGCATTCCCTTGATAAAAAGATAAGAAGTAGTTGTGGAATAGTTATAGAAAGGAAAATAGAAAAATTCAGAGAAAGAATTGCAGAAAATTAGGATTATTTTTGAGAAAAAATACAAGTACATGTAGCATGATCAAAATCAACTTCTTTGTGCATATTTAGACAGATGGAAGAGAGACGTGAAACTTTGTTGTAGTTTCTTTTTGTGTTAGGAAACAGTGCAGGGCTTAGGATATGACACACAAAACAGATAATTGAGCAATGTTAGGAAAGAATGTGTATGTCTGAAAACAAGGTCGGTGTACTCAAGTGCCAGTCACATTATGTTGATGATATCACTGAGGAAAGAGGTCATTTCATTACCTCTGGGTGTTGAACCCCTCTATTTCATGTGACTAAATAGTTTTCTCTGGGAAATGATTTTGCTAAACAAATATTTAAATCTTGTATCTTTTGAAAATAAGGGTAACAAACATACTGAAAAAGCGTACTTCAGAATGCAGTAAAAAATACAGCTTGTTTTTCCCACTGTCCTTTTACGGTTTAGTCTATGGGATCATCTTTCCTACTCTTACGTGAAGACTCCAGTAACCCATAATTTCCTGCTCCTTCTTAGGTGACAGATGATCTGCTGTCACTAAGTCAAAAATACATTCAGAGGCAAAGGCAAAAAAATCTGCTCCTGTGTAATTCTCAAAACTCTGAACTTCACTTACTGCCATCTCTCCTTCCCACCCCTGCATCCTCACTTCCCCAATCCAGGGAAGGCTTTTGGATGGAAGCCTGCAGGAAGGTAAGGGGTAGTGGATCTCCGCTTCTCCACCTCCTCCCTGCTGTTTCAGTCTTCCAAGGGTGCAGATGGCAGGGGCAGTGACAAGTAGGCAAGTACTTCTCTCTTGTCATTGGTCTCACTCTGGCCTACAGATTTCTTTTTCCCTTGAGATATGACTTTATTAGACTCTTCACAGTTTTCCTGCTATTTCTCTTTCTCCAGTCATTTCCCTGACCCAGGAGGATGCTTATCTTATTGCTCTGTTCTGATAATCAGTGACTGTCAGCCCTTGGTCATCAAGTAATGCATCTCTATGCACCATTAGCCTCTTCCAGGTAGCTCTACCAGACAGGACAAGACAGTCACCATCCTGTTTAGTCTGTATCTCAGGCCCCACAGCTCTTCCAAGGAATACTCATCCAACCCTTGGCTGGAACTGTCCCAATCTCCGCTTCCAAAGCAGTTAGTTGTTCTCTTGCCTTTTACATCCTTGCTTTGCTAGGAGTTGTTAGATTCTAGCCACAGTGTCAATTTCAGCCTTCCCAGTAGTGAGTTGGGCACCAGCCTCCAAGTCTTTTTTCCTTAAAACAAACTTCTAATGTTCTCTGAGGGTTTTCTCCCCCTAGACCAGTGTCATAGTGTTGTACCTCTTTCCATCTCCCTGACATCATGGAGGGCTTGGCAAATACCATCCACTGCTAGCCAAAAGATCTCTTCTCTGATATCTTTTTTATTTTTTAAAGAGAGAGGGACAGTGAGAGAGAGAGAGAGAGAGAGAGAGAAAGAGAGAGAGAGAGAGAGAGAAAGAGAGAGTCATTTTCTTTTTAATTTAGTTTTTGATGTGACTTTTGTTGCTATGAGACTCCGTTGTGTATGTGGTGCTGGGGTTTGAACTCGCATACTTGTGCATGCCGGGCAAGCGCAGTAACCACCAAGCTACCACTCCAGCCCCTTCTCTGATATTTTTTGACGTCATTCCTTACCCTCCTTCTGTATCTTTCTATATCTAGCTGAGAAGCCCAAAAGGACCCCCAGTGAAGACATTTACTTTGAAGATCTTCAAAGCATGATTTGTCTGTCAACTTTCTTTGGAATCTTGCATATATTATATTTTGTTGCCTGTTGGAAATTTCAGTTTTCAGATCCAATTACACAAGTAATAAACAAACATAATTCAAGGGCCAATCCTTGAACCACAGTCCAGTGGTGTAACATCTGGCTTTACTAAACATTTTGATTTCTAAGTGTGTATTGTGTAAAAAGAAATTAAGCAGGGGTTGAGGGGGTGACTCTTGAAGGGTTTTACTTAATCTTTGACCAGTGCTGTTCTTTAGTGCTTATTAACCAGAGCTGCAGGCATACAGAGTTCAGTAATTTGGAATGAAACGCCTTACTGAGGGGATATAGTAGGTATTTTTAAATAAGTTGGTAGATTGATTCCCCAAGGACATCATGTGGTTCTTGACTGCTAAGATCTCTTCCAACACCAGAGAGCGGTGAGTCCATATTTCCCTGGCAAGACAAGAGGGCAGGAAGTGGCTCTGCAGATATTTCCAAATTAATTCCCTCACCAGCTGACCACTCTAAACATAGATTCAATGTGCACCATAATAGCATGTTTCAGTGAAATTTGAAGGAAGAAGAGAGTGGTGGATGTTTTTATTTTCTGAGGTCTGAATAGGCTTACAGGGTTGCTGGACTCCATAGTGGAGAGGTGGTGGTGGTGGGAGGGAAACAACATCATTAGGATCCCAGATGTGACTAAGCAAGATCATATATGCTGCTGATTGTTCCTGACCTTTGTAGTTAGTATTGAGAACCAAAAAGGCTGTTGTAAGGGTTTTCTCCTTTATGTTTGCTTGTATAAATCAGAGGAGGAAGCTGGTTGAATAAGGTCCAAGTGAGTTTCCTTTACTTCACTTCCCTGGAGACCCAAATCATGGAATTGGAAGACGTTTGCTTGATGTTTGATTTGTTCAAGCGGTGACTCTCTAAGCTGGTGTCCTTTGCCTATTTGAACCTGTAGCATAAAAGTTTCCTACTTCCTTGAAGGGTCTAGTTTTCTCCCTATTCCTCACTTTGCAACTTTCCTGAGAGTCCTCAGCTTCATGATGTCACAGCAGTGGAGAAGATATCCTCAAACTTTACTTTTTACAGTTTCTATTACAAAACATCTATGGGCATTCCAAATGTATAAACATGTATTATGTAATAGGATGTGATTTTTTCACTCTATGCCACTCGATTTTTATGTTAATATGTTTTTTATACGAATGCTGTACAATTTCATAGGACTATAGACTTCCTGGAAATCATGCACAAACCCCCAAGGGCAGTTTCTCTCAGTTCCAGGTGACTTAGTCATGGTCACTTCATGGACTCTTTATTCCTCTTAGAATTACAGTTTTAGAGTTCTAAGTGACCTTCAAGATCATCTAGTTCTATCCCTTTATTTTCAAGAAATGGATTTCTAGAGAGCTTAAGCAAATTTATTGCAAAGTTATACAAATTTGTTTATGCTGCAGGTCCCAAGCAAGAACACATGTGGCTGAATTCCCTTTCAATATTTTTTCCACTAAATTTTCAATTACATGAATCTTTTATGACATGCCACCTAAAAACAGCTGCCAAAACTATTTAACATACAAATGCCAGTATAAAAAACTCTACAGAATACTTCAATGTTATATATACTAATATTAAGCTGTCTGTATTTTATCATTGCTTTAAGGCTAAATAAATGCTTATTCAATTATGAACCAGTTTTTGTCAAGTATTATAAATATTACAAATGAAAAAAATGCACAACATTTAGCTTCTAGTAGTTTATTTTTGATATGTATATATATTTTTTTCTTTTTTTATTAAGAAATTTGTCAGATTGGAAGGAATGTAGGATAATTCAAAGGTAATTTATTGGTAAATTTAGTCCCTAGTAATGTAAAAGCTCAAACAGAAATACAACATAATGTCATTATTTTTTACATGGACAAACTAAGACTCAGCAACTTGTGAGTTGTTCAGGGTTGCTCAGTTGGTGGCAGAGGAACAAGGATCTTGTAACTAAATTGGCTGATATCAGAGCTCACAGGCTTCTCCCCAGTCTGTGCAATCAAAAGTATAATGAAATAGGAAAAAGCAAATAGCAAAAGCAGGCTAGTTACAAGTTCTGATTTTTGTCATAGTGAAGTTATAGACACCTGGAGTTAGCTGACTATGAGTGGTTTTCAAATGTGCCTACTGCCCCATGTGTCCCTCCCAAAGCTGTGTGAATTTTTAGGTGAGAAGAGAGGCTCATTGTGGGGGAAGGAGGGCTTCCCAGAGGTGAGGAATAGAAGGAACACTCTCTCAAGATACCTTTGTTGAATTCACCTTTTATTTTTCTAAGAATTGAGCCTGCAGCAAGGATAAATGGACCAGAGATAGTCAGTCATGGAACTCTCATTGGCAAAGGAATTTAGCATTCACAATTGTCATCTAAAGACAGATTCCCAGGTCACCAAGTCTTGGCAAGTGAGATAATAGGAGTGAAGGTTTACTCTGAGCAGGAAAGCTAGGATCCCTGTTCTTGTCAGACTTGGGCGGTGTTTGTAGAGGGTGAGCCTGACATCATCTTGTTTGTTTAGGGATTCTCGCCCCCACAATTTTTCCTATGAATTACCAGTGCATTGTGAAATCATGTCACTTTTGTGGTTTTCCATGGAAGTAGGAGAAGCAGCAGTAGAGACTTGATGAGTATATATGGGCAGCCATATATTACTGAAAGTTAATATTTTTTTAAAGAGAAAGAGAGGAAAAGAATCAATTTTATTTATTTTTTCATTGAGATTTTGTTCCTCGGACACTTAATTGTGTGTATAGTGATGGGGTTTGAACTCAGGTCTTTGTGCATGCCAGGCAAGCGATCTATTACTGATTCACTGGTCTAGCCCCCTAAAAGTTATTTTGTTCCATTGGTATGTACCCATATTGTTTACCTCCAAGGGTGTCCAAAATAAAACTTTTCATTAATTCTCAACCAGGAAGAAGAGGGAACATTTGAGAAAAAGAAATGTGAACACTCTTCAAACTAACTTGTACTTCGATGAAGGCTGAAACAGTATATACCACTCTCAAAGAAATACTCATGGTTTTAATGGGGCCTGGTTCTCAAAAGAGTGGCATTATGTGTTTGTTATGTTGGTTCCTATTTTGTTTGTTATAGCTTTTAAAGGTGTATGGTATTATGAAGTAAATATTATTTTGTGGTTGAAGATTAGAGTTCATTTTTATTTTAGGTCTTATAGGAATTGTAAGATGCAGTGAGAACTGTGTGTTGTGGGGTGGGCAGTGCAGAAGATTCACAGAAAGCTTCTGGCACCTGCCCACACACCAGACTTAATTAGAAGCCACAATCTCTCAATGGATCTCTCTCTATTTTTTCCCCATTGATTTAGACAAAATAAATGAATCCCCCCCCAAAAAAATGTATTTCAGGGCACTCTTAGCATCTCAGATGGAACCAACATTTGCCAGGAATGTTTTTCCTTGTTTTGATGAGCCAGCTCTGAAGGCAACTTTTAATATCACGATTATTCATCATCCAAGTTACATGGCCCTTTCCAACATGCCGCAGCTAGGTAAGTAATGCTTTGTGTCATTAAAGAAACATAAACTTTGTAACAGCTTCTATGGTGATGGTTTTTCTAGGCAGTTTACTAGTGGTTGCCTATTGTAATTGGGGAGAGCGATCACATAGGGTATGTGTCGGCCCCCACATTTTGGAGACGATAAGTTCTGATCCTTTTGTTTTAGAATCAGGGGTGTTAAACTGTTCTTATACTTTGGCAGCCTATCTTCCTAATAGTTTGGGTTTCAACAATTGATCAGTAGCGATAATCAGATGGTGAACTTGGTATGAGTCTGATACACAGATGTGTTTTATTTGGCTCACGTGATTTTTTCTTTTGAAGGTCCAGAAATTTCATATAAAATATGGCTTTTTATTTCTTCGAAAACTCAGCAGCTGTAACAATGCTAGACTTGCAACCTTTACAGATGGTCATCAGTTACAACAGAGAAATTCTACCTCATGCAGACCGGGCTCCTGCCCTCAACCTGCCACTGTCTCCAGCACCAGCACTCCCTGATGGTGGACACCAGCCCCTATCATATCAAATGCCTAGCCCTCATGAGCATTTGAGTTTGTGATTTCAGCTTTAGGCTCCAGACAAGCCCACTTAATTGAGGTTGTTGACTCAGCCCCAAGATGCTGTCCTTAGGTCCTATTAATGTACTTTTAATTAATTTATTTAGAAAATAATTAATCATTGTTAATTAATTGTACATATTTATGGGTACAATGTGATGATTGGATACATGTATACAATGTGCACTGAGCACATCAGGGTAATTAACATCTCTAGCTCCTTGTCATTAGCTTGTGTTTGGATCTTGGGGTGATGGTAGTTTATAATAATCTAGTTCACTGAAAGGAGAGAGAGAATCAATTTTTTTAAATTTAGTTTTTCTGACAGTTGTATATGTGGTGCTGGTTTGAACCCAGGTCCTCACACATGGCAGGCAAACACTCTGCTACTGAGCCACCACTCCAGCCCTAACCTAATACAGTTTTGACAGTTTAGGGGTAGTAGAGAAATTCAAATTGCTAGACCATGGAGCATAGTTCATAAGTGGTTGGATGACAAATTATTTCAAAGATAGATTTTATTGCCTAGGATTAACAGTGATTTGCACTAAAATGCATTTCTCTAGGTCAGTCTGAAAAAGAAGATGTGAATGGAAGCAAATGGACTGTGACCACTTTTTACACTACACCCCAAATGCCAACTTACTTAGTTGCACTTGCCATATGTGACTATGACCATGTCAGCAGAACAGAAAGGGGCAAGGAGGTGAGTAAGGGTGATTCTTTAGGTAAGGGACGAGGTACTGACTGCAGATCATTCATCCACTCTGCCTATATTCGGGTGTTTTGCCTGTATATCCCATTGTCCCCTGCTTATCTCTCCCAAGCTCTGTTAAAACTTTTGGCGTGGTTTTGCAGAATGGGACATAGTATTTCCGCTCCAGCTCTGTGGAGTGGTTTCCATGGAAAGATTGCACATTAACCCCACTCCTCAAGGGAGGTTCTGAATACCCTCTTCCTGTTTCTGACTTTGCAGAGGATGGGAAAGAGCAGGGAGAGCTACCACCCTGGCACCTCAAAGCTCAGGTTTAGTACAAATTAGCTTCAAGTGCTAATGTAGTCTTAAAGCTGGGGTGCTACTCAAAATAATAATAACCAGTGTGGCCCAGGCACCAACCAATGAAAATAGACACCAGCGAGGAGCAACTGCTGTGACCAAGATGATACATGCAGGTAAAATGTCATCCCTGTCTAGGAGCTGAGTTGCTGTGTTCCTTAACTCTAGGCATGAAACATTTCCCCAGAGCTGTGTAAAGTATGTGTGGGGTGCTCTGTCCTGAAATACTCGGTCTCCACCCAATCAAACTCTCAGTACATCATAAGCTTTTAGGAAAGCATCAAGGTTTTTGTGATAGTGTGTCATATGCTGGTTCTCCTTCTAGCAGAGTATGGAGGTAAGTAAGGTCAGTGCCTTTGGTCCATATTTTACCAAATGCCGTGGCTTCTGGGGCTGAGAGAACTCAGACAGTGCAGTTGACTGAACCACCCTGGGGCCTGAGATCTTCCAGGCTCATACCATTGGCATGTGGAGACAAGGAACCTGTACGTGAGCCAAGCGCATCAAGGTGGGAGAATCAGTCAAAGCTACTCCTCCTACACTCCTAACCTAATGGATTAATAACACTGTGTTGCATGCAAACATCAGCTGGTTATCTTCCTGCACTGTTAGCTCCTGTCTGATTTCCCTTATTGAATAATTACTAGGAGATCCTTGACATTCACAGATTGGTGAAGTCGAATTTTCAAGACATACATATCTCCATAAATCTGCTCGGGCATGATTTGCAAACACATACATTGAGCCTGACAAGAAGGAGTGGGCTCCCGAGACCCACTGTGGTCCCTCAGAATCCACACCTCAAGTTGCTGGTTGTGGTCATTGCAGCCTAGTCAACATTTCTTAGAAAGGGATAAAATCAGTTTGTTCACGAAAGATCATTCCACAAAGAACACCAGCTGCCATAGAAACAAAGAGGAAATGGATTTGCATGCCTCAGAAAGTAATTATCTTAGCCAGAAAACTGTAGTTTGGGTTTAGTTTATCAGTGGAATGCTGCATTTGGCCAAGGCTCAGCTCTACAAGGTTGATGAGTCCATCATATAGTCTAGAGAGATACCAAAATGTATGCTTGGAATAGTGTCCAGCCTATCTAGAAATTGCTCATTAAGTGAGAGATAAAGATTTAATGGAATGGAGAATGTGGCTAATGTGAAGCAAGAGGATAAACATAGGAAACACATCAGCAGAGATGGAAATAATTTTGAGTGCAGTTTGG
The DNA here is from genome assembly GCA_004027875.1 of Aplodontia rufa. Classification (NCBI taxonomy): domain Eukaryota; kingdom Metazoa; phylum Chordata; class Mammalia; order Rodentia; family Aplodontiidae; genus Aplodontia; species Aplodontia rufa. Next base: position 77,398 of record PVKS010001036.1, read on the forward strand.
CATGCATGGTCATTTTCGAAGATATTCTCTTAGATGTGTCTAGATCTGCTGTGTCTAGGGAGTAGTGGCCAGGTACGATTTTGAAGACCTTTATGGCTGCATCTCCAAAATAATCCTCACTGACATGTTCCTTGCTGCCTTCTGGGGGCCATGCACTCTCTATCATTCACCTCGTTTTTGGCTAGTAGAATGGTCCCTTATGGGAGGAGTGTTGCAAACTGAAAATTAATATGTAAAATATTAATTGGCAATGCTATTATTTTCCAAAAGGCTGCAGTTAAAACACACACATTATCTCCACTCTGGGGAGAGATGACCATTATTTTCACCTTGTAAATGGCTTTTGGTTGAGCAGGCTTCCTGTCACCTCAGAAGTTAGAACTTGAGAAGCAGGAGGGTGGATGTAGTGGGAGGGCAGGGCCCAGTCCTGGGGTCATCTTTCCCACCATAATGAGGCCTCTGCAGCACATGGGAGGCAGAAAGCAAGGAAGAGAATCAGGCTGGAGCCTCAAAAACAGGTGGCTTCATTTTGTGAAAGAAAAACATTCCTGAACCTACACGTAACTCAAAATTCACGTAATTCATGACAAATATTCCAGCAGAAATAAAACATGGTTAGGGGAACGCACTCTTGCAATATATAAGTCTGTAGTTATTGTGCTGATTTTCATTTTTCTTAACATTTTCTCTAGAGTATTTAGAGAGCTCTTTCTTAACTTCATTCACATCAGAACAAATAAATACTCTCCCCTTGAACTTTTGTTCTAAGATTTCCTAGTTTTGTGCATTTTCTTCAGCATTAATGTTGCAATCCTAATAAAAATAATTATGATGTTATAGTTTTAGAGGATTAAATGCTTTCATATTACAGTAGTACTGACTGTTAACACAAAAGCAAATTAGTCACCAAAATCACACAAGTAAGTTCCAAAGGACCCAAACAACAGTGTGATTACATGAAACTGATAAAAGATGGCAGAGATTCCTTTTTACCATCTAATGTGGAAGTGTCCTTTTGCAACAGAGTAAGCAAAGAATATAATTCACTAACTTTGATGGCTTTAAAATCATGAAAATTTTAATGATTTTTTTTAATAAAGAGAGAGGGACAGTGAAAGAGAGAGAAAGAGAAAATCAATTTTATTTAGTTTTTCATATGGCTTTCGTTGCTCTGACGCTTCACTGTGTGTGTGATGCTGGGGTTCGAACCCATATCCCAGCACATGTCAGGCAAGTACCATAATCAACCACCACTTCAGCCCCTTTAATGAACTTTTTAAAATTAGGGAAATTAATCTTATTTTAAATTTAGAAAATAAGGTGGAACAATTAGTGTTTTAATTGCTAAACCATTTAAAATTTACATGATTTGAATTTGCTTCATTTTCACCATACAGCATAACCACCACTAACAGCCCAATTCCGTTTTGGATCATTAGAAATATGTCCTGAAAAGGGAAGGAGTCAAAGTGTCCTTTTACATAGAATCCGCAATTTTAATGGGATGATGGCATGGACCATTCCAAGGATTGCTGTTCAATTACAGAGTTATATATGTTACTATGAAAGGTCAACATAGCACACTTTCTGGGGGAAGCTTGTTCTTAACTCAGTTAATTATCTTCTGAAGCATTTTGAACATGGAGCTTCTGAAAGGTAAGTCAGGCTGCAGAGCAGCAGGGAGTTGAAGCAAGCAGTCTGCCAATTTTCAAAGTCTTTATTGCTTCTTTCTAATTATTGCTGAATTGTTTTGATTTAGATACGAATCTGGGCCCGGAAAGATGCCATTGCAAATGGAAATGCAGACTTTGCTTTGAACATTACAGGTCCCATCTTCTCATTTCTGGAGGATTTATTTAATATCAGTTATCCTCTTCCAAAAACAGGTGAGGCATCTATCTTCCAACACAATTGGTTTCCTGTTACGGGGCCCTTGAGCTGAGGTCACAAGGTGCTCAGTGGAGCCTTTCAGGACTTATTGTCACCATGCTTCTGTTTTGGAGTTAGCTTCCTGACCTCCGTTGTTAGGTTTTATATAATCTGAAACTATAGAGCTCAATCTGCTTTCTCCCTATACAGTGCCATGTGACCAGCAGGGATTCAGAAGCTCTGGGCACACAAGGGCAGCCTCACTTCCTCCAGACCCTTCTCTTTCTCTTGTGTTCTGGCTTTTTCTCCTCATAATGCAAGTGTGCAGTATGAGGTTCCTTTTAGCTAGGGGGCTTACATGATTTACTTCAGTTTTCTTTAGTATTTTTTAAAATATTCTTTAGCTGTGAGTCATTGGATTAGGACTTGGTGGTCCCATCTGTGAATTTTCATTGTATGAAATTGTAATCATGTGTGACTATAATATGATCCTCAAAGAAATATGTAAATATTTTTTCACTCAGATCTGTGTGGTATGTCTGTAAAATTATATGAGCCACTCAGCTCAGAAAGTTGCTCAAAGATTTTTCTCTCTAAATTGAGAGTATCATGGAAATTTGTTTTGTTCCTCTGACATGTTAGTAAGTCTTAGAAACAGTACACTTTGATTATAGTGGCAAATGGTAGAAGTAAATATTTGGGCATAAGGCTCTGGAACACTGGGAAGCCCGAGGCTTTGAAGCTCTAGCATTCTGGCTAAGGGGGAATGGGGAGTGAAGTGATGAGAACCAGCCTTAGCTCAGTCATAGCTCCTGGAGGTGACATCTGTCATTTACAGGGTTAAAGGCAGGTGTCTAGGCTTGCAGACCAAGCTCCTAGCATTTATGTGCTGGAGACTCTCAAGGTGATCCTTGTCTAGGCAAGAAAAATACCATTTGTGTTTATTTAGATGAGGAAAAGTCCAGAGTTATCTTTATTCTGCTAAGGCACCCCCCTCTATCCTGTTAGTCACCTTCCCCACCCACTGACTCTTCCCCACCCACTAGTTCTTCCTAGTTTATATCCTCAACATCTCTGCAGAACTGGCCTCATGTGGTTTCACCTCCTTTCCTTTTGTCCCTCTAATCTGTCCTTCCATATGATGTCAGAGGAATCTTTGCAGAGAAAAATCTGATCACATTACAATCCTCTTTAAAACTGCCTTGTGATTTTCCATTGCCCTGAGTGTAAAGTCCCAACTCTGTACCATGTCATTAGAATGGCGCACCAACTCTTCAGGAATTCCTGCAATTCCTCAGCGTAGTAAGACGCTCAAACACAGTCTCTGCCCCCTCCTCTGCTTTCATCTTCTCCTTTCCTCCAATCTCTTGCACATGCAATTTTCACATTTTGGAATGTCTACTACCCCACTGGCTAATTGAACTCTTAATCATTCAGTGCCCCTTCTCCAAGAAGCCAGCCCTGACTCCTTTCCTCACACTTCCACAGCATCCTGTGCGCCCCTCCATCTGAGTCCTTGACTTACTGTATCCTAATTATCTGCTCCTTTTGATTGGGAGTTACTAGGGTCAGGATCTGGACTGCCTTATACTTTGTACCTCCAGAGCCTATGGCAGTGATTCTCTGTGATGCTAAGCAGTAAACAGTTTTGGGATTGGGTTAGGGTGGGGGCAGAATGGTAGGAGGAATAAGTATGTGCAGTCAGTTCAGCAATGCCACTCAGGTTCTGACTGAGGTATCAACTTCTACATGCCAGGGTTGCATGTGAACTTTACATATGTGTCCTTCAGAGAATCTTAACCCATGTTACCCTATGAGCACTCCCAGATGCTCCATTAGAGCTTCCTTTTGGATGACAGATGATTAAACTAAGGAGTTTCTCTATTGCTGGATCTTTAGAAGAAAGATAAACTAATGTATCTTAATTACTTTAATTAATGGTTGAGTCACTAATAAAACAAAACAAAACAAAATCAACAATACCTTCCCCACCAGAATTTCTCACATATGCCATTCTCTTTCTCTCAGTGAGTCAGAAGGAAGCTATTGGCTAATTCCTTCCATGTTGTTTTTTTAGCTAATCTTGCAGTGCTCTCAATGAATTCTGAGCTAAGAATATAAGAAAATATAAACTGTATTCATATATCTATAGTAAAAAAATAGCATTTTTTTCTGGTATGGCTATCAATTTAACTCACTCTGCTTAAAGTCAAAATTTACTGAGCAAGCCAGACAGTGTAGTGCATACCTGGCTACTCCCACCAGGGGCTTGGGAGTCTGAGGCAGGGGAATCACAAGTTCAAAACCAGTCTTAGCAACTTAGCAAGGTGCTGTCTCAAAATAAAAAATAAAAAGGACTTGGGGTACATGGTTCAGTGGTTAAGCACCCCTGGGTTTAATCCCCAGTACAAAAAATATTACTGATCAAATACCTGGAAGTAACAATTACTACTCTAGGTGCTGGATCAAAGCAAAAGCAGCAGGTGTTTGGAGCTTTGTTCAAGAAACAGAGTTGGGGAAATTGAGAACAAAAAAACTATACAAACTATTAACAAAACTAAGAGTTGGTTCTTTGAAAGAGTGAACAAAATTGACAGACCCCTTGCCAACCTTACCAAAAGGAAGAAAGAAAATGAAGCAAATCAACAAAATCAAAGATGAAAATGGGGATATCACCACAGAATTATCCAAGATACAGAAGATTATCAGAACCTATTTTGAAAATTTATACTCTGCCAAGTTTGATAACCTGGAGGACATGGACAGGTTCTTGGACACACACGACATCCCCTCTTTAACACAGGAGGACATTGAAAACCTAAACCAACCTGTCACAAATAGCGAAATTGAAGCAGCAATCAAAGCTCTCCCCCCCCCCCAAAAAAAAAAGCCCAGGATCGGATGGATATACGGCTGAATTCTACCAAGCTTTCACAAAAGAACTAATATCGATCCTCTACAAGCTCTTCCAGGAAATTGATAGAGTGGGATCACTCCCAAACACTTTTTATGAAGCAAATATTACACTGATTCCAAAGCCTAACAAAGACATGTCAAGGAAAGAAAACTACAGACCAATTTCCCTGATGAACATTAATGCAAAAATCCTTAATAAAATTTTAGCGAATTGGATACAAAAACACATTAAAAAGATAATACATTATGATCAAGTGGGCTTCATTCCAGGAAAAGAAGGCTGGTTCAACATATGCAAATCAATAAATGTAATTCACCACATAAACAATTAAAAACAAAAACCATATAATCATCTCAATTGATGCAGAGAAGGCATTTGATAAAATTCAACACCACTTTACGCTCAAAACTTTGGAAAAGATAGAGATCAAGGGAAGATACTTTAACTATGTCTAGATCCATTTATGACAGACCCATAGTCAACATTATCCTCAATGGAGAAAAACTGAAAGCATTTCCACTGAATTCAGGTACTAGACAAGGCTGTCCACTTTCCCCCCTCTTGTTTAATATAGTCCTTGAAACCCTTGCCAGAGCTATCAGGCAAGACAAGGAAATCAAATGTATTCGTATAGGAAAAGAGGAAGTTAAGTTATCTCTATTTGCTGATGACATGATTCTATACCTAGAAGACCCAAAAACATCGGTCAGAAAACTCCTAGAGTTTATAGGAGTTTTCAGCAAAGTAGCTGGCTACAAGATCAACTCCAGTAAATCACTAGTGTTTCTTTACTCCAGCAACAAATCCACAGAAGAAGAAATCAGGAAATCTCTCCCATTCACCATCACTTCCAAAAAAATGAAATACTTGGGCATTAACCTTACGAAGGATGTTAAGGACCTTTACAAAGAAAACTATCAAACACTTAAAAAAGAAATTACAGAAGACCTGAGTAGATGGAAAAACATTCAATGCTCATGGTTAAGGAGAATCAATACAATAAAAATGGCCATTCTACCCAAAGACCTATTAAGGATTCAATGCAATCCCCATCAAGATACCTATGGCATTCTACACAGATATAGAAAAAGCAATACTCAAGTTCATATGGAATAACTGGAGACCCAGACTAGCTAAAACACTACTCTATAGAAAGGAAGAAATAGGGGGTATCTCAATCCCTGACCTGAAATTATGCTACAGAGCCGTAGTAGCAAAAAACAGCTTGGTATTGGTATCAAAACAGAACCGAAGATCAGTGGAACAGAATAGAAGATCCTGAGACAAAACCCCATATATTTAAGCATTTGATATTTGATAAAGGGGAAAAAGCATAGTCTGGAAGAAAGATAGTCTGTTCAACAAATGGTGTTGGACAAACTGGAAAGCTATATGTAGACAACAGAAGCTGGATCCTTACCTTTCGCCCTGCACAAAAATTAAATCAAAATGGATCAAAGACCTGGATATTAAGCCAACTTTAAACTTACTAGAAAAAGAAGTAGGGTCAACATTACAGCATACAGGAGTTGGCAGCTACTTCCTTAACAAAACTCCCATGGCTCAAGCTGTAAAATCAAGAATAAATGAATGGGATGCAATTAAGCTAAAAAGTTTTTGCACAGCTAAAGATCTAGTCAAGAGCATCAAGAGAGAACCTACAGAATGGGAGAAAATCTTTGCCTGCTACACCTCAGACAGAGAGCTAATATCCAGAACATATAAAGAACTAAAGAAACTAAACACCAAACTTACAAATAACCCAATCAATAAATGGGTTATAGATCTAAAAAGAAACTCCTCACCAGAGGACGTACAGAAAGCCCACAAGTATATGAGAAAATGCCCTACATCATTAGTTATAAGGGAAATGCAAATCAAAACTTCAATGAGATACCACCTCACTCCTGTTAGAGTGGCAAAAATGAAAAATTCAAACAACAACAGATGCTGGAGGGGCTGTGGGAAAAGAGGAACACTGTTACACTGCTGGTGGGACTGCAAACTGATTCAGCCACTATGGAAAGCAGTGTGGAGAATCCTCAAAAAATTAAGGATGGAACCACCTTACGACCCAACTATCCCACTCCTGGATATTTTCCCAAAAGAGTTAGAATCAGCATATTATAGTGATATGGCTTCATCAATGTTTATAGCAGCTCAATCTACTATAGCTAGATTATGGAACCAACCCAGATGTCCCTCACTCGATGAGTGGATACAAAAACTTTGGTAGTTATATACAATGGAATACTACTCGGCCATTAGAGAAGACTATAATATGGCTTTTGCAGCCAAATGGATGGAGATGGAAAGAATTATGCTAAGTGAAATATCCCAATCCCAGAGACTCAAGGGCTGAATGATATCTCTCATCTATGGAAGCTAGAATACATGGGGAAGCAGTATGTTAGACGGCTAAGCTAACAATAACTTCAAATTGTATGATTCTCAACGCAACAGGGAGATGACTCCCTAGGATACTTGGAGGCGTAGGCTGGGGGACGGGGTGGGGGGAGGGTGTAGGAAGAACTCCTAGGAGATTGGAGAAAGGGTACATGGGGGAATCATCTCAGAAGTAGATCTCTGTCTTCCACAAGATATCCATTTAACTCAGGAGTTCTTCTGGGGGAAACAGCAACAGAGGGAACCCAAGCTGGGCATCTATGATATGGCATTAGCCCTGGATAACTAAGTATATATACAATGGTTCTTGAATGCTTGATAATGTTTCCCCCTCAATTATATCTCTATATCCATCTAATAAAAAAAAGAATAAAACGGAAAAAAAAAAGAAACAGAGTTGGGGAAGGCAGTTTCTGTATGTTAGAAACATAAGTCATAAATTATATTAGGAAGAGAAAAAATATTGGGTAATTTAGAGCCTTTAGAGAAAGAGGATGAAGAAATGGTAATTGGAGTATCCCAAATATATGAAGAACATCTACAAATAAATGAGAAAACAAAATCTAATAGGAAAACAAGACAGACGAAAATAAAAGGGAACATATGTGGCTAATAAATTTACGAAGAGGTATTTTACCCCATTAGCAATCTGAGAAATTAATATTCAAGGTCACAGTGAAGCATCGTTTTTGTTCTCATCCAGTTTTCAGAAAGGAAACATTCAACAAATGGCGAGTGTTGGAGAGATTGCAACACCCTTAATGGGAATATCAATCATTGCATCCATTTGAAGCATGTTTATTATCTTCCAGTGTTGACCATTAGAACACCATTCCTGACTATATCCTTCAGAGAAATTTTAGCACACATATACCAGGAGATGTGAACAAGAATGTCCACAGCTATACTTTTTATGATAACCCCAAACTGAAAACAACGAAAATGGTTGTGATAGGAGAATTGATATATAAATGGTAGTACATTCACATGGTGGAAAAACTACATATCAATGAGGAGGAAGTGCTTATTCTAAAGTTTATTATAAAAGATAAACTCTATGTATTTATGAATAATCTTATATAAATTGTATATTTGTAATAATATATACATTTCTTTAAGGGATTGGCAAATGCAAAAGCAACTGAAAACATGGAACACATAAAACTGAAAATATTCACAATCTTGTTCTTAACAGAAAAAGTTTGCCAACCCCTGTTCTAAAGGTTTAAGTGGGAAATTCATAGATATTTATATTATTGAAATAATTACTTAGTCATTTAAGTAAAATAGCAAAACGGGTCATATGTGAACCAATGATGTTCATTTATCAAGGAACAAGGATTTCTCTTGTTCTAACTGTACAGATGATTTATTCAATGGCTTCATAGAGCTGGTGAGATTTGACCACAGGTTTTGATAACATTCATAGAAGGAGCAGAGGATTTCCAGGGATAGCAAACAGCTTGGACAGAGAAGGGCTCTGTTTGTAGAGAGCAAAAAAGGCTTGGGTTTGGTGGAGTGTAGAAGTCTTTTGTAAGAAAAATGGGATGGGTGTAGGTGGGGGTTGAGGAAGTTTAGAAGGATGAGCAACGTAGGCTGAGGTAACTAAGGACCATGTGCCCAAGACACACTAAACAGAGAAGGCTGTGAAATGACCAGGATGCACGTTGATACATGCTGCACCTCAGCTGTGTGTAAACCCAACTCAAATATTCTAAAGAGCAGTTTAGAATATTCATTAGTAAAGGTATCTTGGATTACAGGAATGACATTTCCTCCATTCGAAAAAGAAAATAAACAAAAATTCTTACTCAAGTTATATTTATAAGTAATAAATGATCACACTGTAGAAAACCTGGAAGAATATAGAAAAGCACAGAAAAGAGAACTAATGTCTCTTGTCTATCAGGCAAAAATAAAACTATGACTAACATCTTGGTGCCTATTTTCCCAAAGTCTATCAGTCTTATTCTCTTCCTCTGTATTTGCTTTTTTTTTTAAATTTGTTGAATATGGACTTACAATTAGGAGAGAATCATTCTCAAACAATGAAGAACAAATGTATATTCACATAGCAAGCCAAGGCTGATGCCATTCCATGGTTTCCCCCCTTGGATTCCCCATGGTTCCTTGTTTACCCCAATTAAGCCCCTTTGTTAAATGGACTTCTCATGGAAGTTGGAGGTTTCCCTCTAAGTTGATTCCCCATACTCCCTCCCTCCAGTCTCCTTGATATCCTTCCTATTCCCTGCCCACTCCTTGCCCCCCTCCCCACATCTCCCAGCATCCTAGGCCAGGTTCCCCCTGTTCATGTAAAAATTCATACATGTTGAGGTTATTATTAGCTTAGCCATCTATCTTACTGTATCTGGTTGTATTCTAGCTTCCACAAATAAGAGAAAACTTTCGGCCCTTGAGTCTCTGAGATTGGGATACTTCACTTAGCATAATTTTTTCCATTTCCATCCATTTGGCTGCAAATCGTTTTCTCTAATGGCCGAGTAGTATTCCATTGTATATATGTACCAAAGTTTTTGAATCTACTCATTGAGTGAGGGGCGTCTGGGTTGGTTCCACAATCTAGATATAGTAAATTGTTGCCTGCTACACCTCGGACAGAGGGCTAATATCCAGAATATACAAAGAACTCAAAAAACTAAACACCAAAATCACAAATAATCCAATCATTAAATGGACTACGGAACTAAAAAGAAACTTCTCAATGGAGGATGTCCAAAAAGCCCATAAACATATAAGAAAATGCTCTACATCACTAGCAATAAGAAAAATGCAAATCAAAACTTCACTGAGATTCCACCTCACTCCTGTCAGAGTGGCAAAAATGAAGAACACGAACTATGACAAATGCTGGTTGGGCTGTGAGAAAAGAGAAACACTCTCCCATTGCTGG